>APFE031756138.1:0-12491 GCA_000404065.3 Pinus taeda | reverse complement strand
AAGTCAGAAGTGATCAAGTCACCAAATATCATCAAGACTAGGAGAATCTATGTAAACAAGAAGAAATATTTTGGAGACAAAAATCTAGAGTTCAATGGCTAAAAGAAGGAGAATGTAACACTAGATTTCTCCATAGATCCACTATGGCGAATAGAGCTCATAATAGGATTTCTTCGATCAAGGACGAGGGAGGTAATCTTCGCAATTCTCATGAAGAAATAGAAGCTTTGCTAGTTCAGCACTTTCGAGGTATAGCAAAGGAAACCTGTTCAGGTAGAGAACATTCCATCAGGGACTTAATAACACATATACCTAGGCTAGTGTCTAGAGAGGACAATTTCGACCTTAATAGGCCAGTGACTGAAGAGGAGATTAGTGAGGTCCTCAAAGAAATGTAGAATGGTAAGGCACCATGCCCGGATGGTTTCAATGTAGTTTTATTTAAAGCTTGTTGGAATATAGTCAAACAGGATATTTTGAATGTAGTAGAAGATTCCAGGATTAATAGAACTATCTTGAAGGCGCTAAATACCTCCTTTATCTCCCTAATCCCTAAATAGGATTTGGCTCAAACTCCTGACAAGTTTAGACCCATAACTTTGTGCAATGTGGTTTACAAGATAATATCCAAGGTTGTGGCCAATAGACTCAAACCTCTTCTTCCTACCCTAGTTTCTATGGAACAATTTGGATATGTGGAAGGGAGACAAATTCTCAATAACATCATTCAAGCACATGAGGTGGTGCACTCTCTGACTAGCAATAGGAAGGCTGGAATGATCATGCAATTGGACATAGCCAAAGCTTATGATAAGCTGAATTGGACCTATATCAAGAAAATTCTTATTGCTTTTGGGTTTGATCATGACTGGGTTAGATGGGTCATGGCCCTAGTTACTTCTTCCAGCTTTTCAATTTTGGTTAATGGTTCACCCTCGGAGACTTTTATTCCTTCAAGAGGCCTCAGGCAGGGAGACCCACTCTCTCCCTTTCTCTTCATCCTCATGATGGAAGGACTGGGTCGGTCTATCAAGCATGCAAAAGAATTTAGTAAGATCAAAGGTCTCCAACTTTCTGATAATGGACAAGCCTTGACTCATCAACAATTTGTTGATGATACCATGCTGCAGGGAATCCCCATGGTCAAAGAAGCTCTTGCGGATAAGCAAATCCTGAGTGACTTTGCCATGGCTTCAGGTATGGAAGTTAATCTCTCCAAATCTAAGATTTTTTTCTTTAATACTAATATTGCTATTCAGAGGAATATCTCCAGAATTCTAGGCTTTCAAAGGGAGATCCTCCCATCAAAATATTTGGGAGTTCCTCTAACTGCTAAACCTTTACACAAGAGCATCTGGGAGCCGACGATTAATAAGTTGCAAGATAAAATCAGGAAATTGACTATTAGATCTTTAAACTTGGCTAGTAGATTGGTGCTTACAAAGGCTGTCCTTCTATCAATCCCAGTCTTCATGCTATCAGCTCTCCTAGCACCAAAAGGAGTCTTGCAGCAATTCAGAACCATACAAAGAGACTTTCTTTGGGGAAAGGGGGAAGAAAGAAAGAAATGGGCCTTGGTAGCCTGGAAAAAGATCTGCAAACCTAAAAACCATGGGGGTCTTGGATTGGATGATCCTGAGATTCTAAGCAAGGTTTTAGGGGAAAAATTATGGTGGCGCTGGGTAAAAGACCCAGAGGCTCAGTGGGCTATTATTTGGAAAGAAAAATATGCCAGAATTTGGCAAAATAATGATCACATAAGGATGTTTGGAAATATAAAGGACTCACACATTTGGAACAAGGCCTGGGAGAATAGGGGCTTAGTATAAGAAAACAGCTTCTGGGAAATTAGAGAGGTAGACTTAGCTTTATTCTGGGAGGATAAATGGCAACAAGAACCTATACTGTTAAAAGAGGACTTGGGGGACCTCAAGGAAGAGATAGATGCTAAAGGGTTATCTAAGGTAAAATATTTATGGGACCAAACCAACAATATAGGAAAATGGAGAACCTGGAGGAACTTTGATTTTAGGGATGACAACCCCCTGAAATCTAAAGTAGAGACACTAATGAAAATGTTAGAACAAAGGAAGATTTTAGTGTCAAGGGGGCATGACCAACTGAGATGGGGCAACAATAATGAGGGTACCTTTAATCTTAAGGAGGCAAAACTCATACTCCTTGATCTAGATTCCCATGTTCCAGATAGGATATGGCAAGACCTATGGAGGCATCAAGGCTGGATGAAAATTAAACTCTTCATGTGGCTAGTTCAGCATAGGAAAATTTTGACCTAGGATAACATCCGGAAGAGGGGTGTCCTAGGGCCTTCTAGATGCCAATGTTTTGAAGCCCAAGAGGAAACAATGGAGCACCTTCTCAACAATTGCATTTTTTACCTCCAGGTTATGGGATTCTTTTGCCTCCATTTTCCAACAGACTGATAAGCACAAAGGAAGTATTATCAACACCCTAAACAATTGGAGAAGAAACTTTTCAGGTTATGAAGTTCTTGGCTCAGCATGGGCTCTTACGCCAAGCTTCATTATATGGAATGTCTGGAAAGAAAGGAACAATAGAATCTTCATGAATGAAAAGAAGCCATCCCAACGCCTTTATGAGAAAATCTTAAAACAACTTAAGCAGACGGTTGGCACTATAGTGCGAAATCTCCCTAAGAACCCACCTTCAGCAGCAGAATTGAGGATTCTCAGTCAGCTGGGTTTGCAGGGACTTATTCCTTAGGGCCTGGATAGGAAGGTAATAACAATGGATTCTCAGCAAGATTTCTGGCATCCTCCCCCTAAGGGTTTTTTGAAACACAACATTGATGGGGCTTCAAAAGGCAACTCGAGCATTGTTGGTTATGGAGGGGTGTTAAGGGATGAGAATGGAAGTATTCTTTTCATCTTCTATTGCCATTTAGGAAGAGCCACCAACAATATGGCAGAATTAATGGCTATGGAGCAATGTTTAAATTTCCTGGAACAAGATAACCGCCAAAATGTGATTGTTGAAGTTTATTCAGAGTTAATCATTAACTCGGTCAAGAGAATCAGCTGGGGTGTGAAGCCGGAGAAAGCCTCAAGAAACTGGAGGTTGATCCAAGTCTTTCAACGGATTCAGTGTCACCTCCAGTGCCTTCGAACAGTAAGTTTTAAACAAGTGCGAAGAACAGCCAATAAATTGGTGGATCTTCTGGCCAATCAAGGAGTGATCTGTACAGATAATAGGGTTGTGATGAGTTGGTAAGAGTTGCCTCAAAACAGATTAAAGGCGAGTTGTTACGACCAGGCAGATGAAGATATAATGGTGTTTCAGAGCAGAACCATGGAGGCGGGGTACAGATGACTTAGTTGCTTTATGATTAGCGGTTTTTTCATAGTCGGGTCTTTAGTGGGTTGCAGGCCATTGTCAGCCTTCGCCACACAGGTAAGTACTTTCATAGAGGCTCCAGGTGGTAGCAGCCCGGGAGACTCCATTTTTTGGATGATCGGCAGAATGGCGGGAGTTTCATCTTTCATTGGTTTAGGTACAATAGATGCAACAATAGGCCGGAATCTGGGAACTCTCGACGACCTCAAAACCCTGGGTTTTCCTTCTTTGATCACAATACCGCGTCTGGGGCAGTTTATCGGTGATCACAGGCCTTGCAAGTGGGAAGTGGTTTTTCCGAAATAGGAGCGATTCCATTCAGCAAGCTACACGTGGCATAGGGGTCGGATAGAATATTGCCCTCATCGCATGCTATTGTTCGGTGATGTAGACTTGTGCGATATGATCCTCAGCCATCGGATTAAGCAATGCGGATCTACGGTTGGGATTGATCGAGCATGTTGGTGGGTCCATGTGGGTAAGCATCGTGCTTCTAAGTACTGCGATATCGGCCATAGCCGTTAGATCGGTCGAGGAGGTTCGACGGTTGATATTAAAGAATCAAGTTAGGAAGACAGTGGGAGGCGTCAGCGCATTTTATTCTTGGTGGGATGCAAAATGTTCTTGGTGGGAATCGCCAGTTTTTGTACATTCTACAGGTTCACAGGTTTCTAAGTTATTCGGACATGAAATCCTTATAGATTGGTACATTTGTTCCTCTTCGGGTCTGATTCTTTTTTCTCGTTAGTCGGCTTCAACATTGTTTTTCTTTTGAGAGTTTTTAGGTTTTGTTTGTAGGGGTCGGGGTTTTTGCCTTTGCCCTGCCAACAGATTGAGATTGGTTTTTTCCTTGGTCCACAACTCCTTGTGGATTGTTGTATTTTATGTGTTTTATTTACTGATTAATGAAATAGAAGGTCCGACTCTTGCTTCAGCAAAAAAGAAGAAAGGAAGGACAACCTATATATATATATGTGTGTTGTGTGTGTGTGTGTGTGTGTGTGTGTGTGTGTGTGTGTAGTTTTTGTATATTTTATTTAAAATTTGATGGAGATTTTATAAGGGAAGTTTGAATATGGTAATCTATACAATCATTCCAAAAAAATTAAGACACTAAATCCATTAAAAGCAATAAAAATTGAAAATTTTTATGACTAAATTTGATTATAAAAAAAAAACAACAACAACAACATTAAATATTACAATACTCCTAAAAAAAAGTTCTTGACAATTAGCTTGCCATCTAAGTTTTACGTGATACCAATAAAAGTAAATCCCTTGTGATTATTTAGCTTAGCCCTGGTTAGAGTTGGAATTTGGGTTCTTCTTTATCCGTCAAATGTTTTGTTTTTTTTGTTTTTTGTTTTTTGTTTTTGGATCTTTATGCTTCTTGTAAAAAAGCATTATATTTAAAATTTTGCACTTGAAGAGTGATGTTTTGATAATCAATTAACCCTTTACCAATAAAATTGCCCTTAATAAATTTCCATCGTATTTTTTTTCTCACATATTTATCATAAGGAAAAAACCAAAATGGCCATAACACAAATGAATTATTTTCTATCTTTTATATAAACATTTCTCAATAACCAAATTAAAAATCAAATTAAAATTAAAATGAATTTTGAAATATTGAAAGTACTTTATTGTAAGACTTGTTCAAAAATATTATACACGGTCCCCTTATAGCATAGACCATGCAATGAAGTCTACTTTGACAATCTTGCTATAATTTTAAAATTAAAACAAATCAAAAGAATGATTGGTGTTGTCTTAAGTAGAGAATGATACTCATTGATTTTAGAATAAAATATTTCATCTTATAAACAAGTATGCAACCATTAACCTTGAAATCAACCATTAGCAACATTAAGTTTTAATAAGATCATGAGTTAATGGTCATAAGATCTATATATATTATAACATCGGGTCTTTGGAGTTATTAGGGCTAATAGTTGCACACTTGTTTATAAAGTAAGAGAAATTATTTTCTACTGAAATTCAACACTTCACACAAAAAAGAGATCAACATGTTGTCCAAATATTTATGGAAGTTTACAAAATATGATGTTGAACTCAATGAAGTTTTCTTTATTATTGGACATTTATATATGCAAATGCTAACTATGATAAAAGAATCATGTAAAATAGAATTAGTATGTTAGTTTTAATTTCCTTATTTACATGATTCTCATCTCATATATATAATCAATTAATTCAAATAAAAAGTGTGAAAATTTGAATTCTCTTTTTCTTAGGAAAAGTTTGAGTTCCCTTTCAGTGAATCGTTTAGGCAAAAGATATATGGATTGTGACATAATTAATTTTTGTAAAGATCTATATGAAAATTCTTTATGAAGATTTTTGTGCTTACAAGCTTATCCTTTTGATCCAATGTTTTAGGCATATGAATCTAAGCATTATATTATCCAATTATTTATTGGAACACAAAACAATCTAACTTTTATATCAATATTTTTACATAATTGAGTAGAGACAGAAGCAATTGTTTGATGATAAAAAAAAAATGGAAGAATATTTTTTATAGTGTTTGATCTAATTTGTGTTGTATAAGATGAATTAATGCTAAGCTAATGTACATAGTACATATACTATCTACTTACTTCCATGTCTCACATATGAGCTTGTAATCTTCCTTCAATGAAAAAGCAACTCCATTTGCAAACCCAAGAATATCGAGTAAAAATAGTCTTCTTTGTTATGGGATCATATTTTAGAAATCTGGTATAGGGTTTTGCTTCCAAAAGATCTGAAACCATCTCTTACATCCAAACTTGGTGCTTGCATTATACACTTCTATCGCTATCCTCTACAACTGTATCAACAAACCTATGCAATCCCACCTCTATCCTATGTTATATTTTATGTAAACAACATTTTTTCTTTTAAATGGTTGTGTAAATGTCATAATGCAAATACATAAAAGAGTTTCAATTGAACAAGTCTCATTGCAACTCCACCAATTTTTTAAGCTAAAAGTGTTATATGTGAGACCAAATAAATAAAACAAAAGAATAATGTAATATTATGACTTCTTGAAGAAATCTAGAGCAGTGGTTTTGGATGGTTTTCATAGCACATGGTATTGTGCTAATAATGTTTCTCTAGATTATTCGATGAGAGAATATTTATATGTAATATTGGTTAGGCATTATGTGTGTGGGGTGATAAGGCAAGAACAATTTTTATTTAATAAAGAAGTTACAAATATTTCCCTATGGTTTTTCTTTTGGGTTTTAGTTGTATGAATTGTTTTTATATTATTTTTCAGATTTAGGTTTTAAATTAACATGCTTTTACAGATTATCAACAATCTAAAATTTATTTTATAGATTAATTTGTTGATTGTTTTAACAAGTGGTATTAGAGCAAATTTCTTGTTAGAGATTCGATTTGTGTAGGATTTATTTACAAATGGCTCAAGTGGAATCACTCATAAGTATTTAAAAACTTACTGGGGTGAATTTCACAGTATGGAGATCGAAAATGGAAGATATATAGACATTGAAAGTTTATTTAAAAACTTATTGGGGTGAATTTCACAATATGGAGATCGAAAATGGAAGATATATAGACATTGAAAGTTTTTCACCACACAATTGGGGGTAAATCAAAGAAACCCTCATCCATGATTGATGAAGAATGGGAGAAGATAGATCGAAAAAACAATTTCCACTATTCGACAATATTTCCAAACATGGTATATTTCAATGTTTCTCAAGAGAAAACAATTGAATACTTATGGAAAAAGCTACAAGATTTATATGAACAAGATACAATAATCAACAAATTATTTTTAATGAAGAGATTGTTTAATATCAAAGTGAAGGAAGGGAGTCTAGTAGTGGAACATTTAAATGAGTTGCTTATAATATTAAGGTATATTTCAATGTTTCTCAAGAGAAAACAATTGAATAGTTATGGAAAAAGCTTCATGATTTATATGAACAAGATACAACAATCAACAAATTATTTTTAGTGAAGAGATTGTTTAATATCAAAATGAAGGAAGGGAGTCTAGTAGTCGAACATTTAAATGAGTTGCTTATAATATTAAGGTATATTTCAATGTTTCTCAAGAGAAAACAATTGAATAATTATGGAAAAAGCTTCATGATTTATATGAACAAGATACAACAATAAACAAATTATTTTTAATGAAGATATTATTTAATATCAAAATGAAGGAAGGGAGACTAGTAGTGGAACATTTAATGAGTTGCTTATAATATTAAATCAGCTCACTTCATTGAAAATTGTATTTGATGATGAGATCCAAGCCTTGTTACTCTTGAGCTCAACGCCACATAGTTGGAAAAACTTGATTGTCACAAATAAGTAATTCAAAACCAAAAGGTAAATTGTGTTTTGAATATGTTTCTAACAGTTTATTAAATGAAGAAATGTGTAAGAAATATATGGAGGAGGAAATGCCAAATATTGAGGCATTAACAGTTGGTGACCACGGAAGACAACCATATAGAAGGAAATCATGGCATTCCATATCTAGAGGTAGATCAAAGTCTAGGCAAGGCAGAATAACCTGCTACCATTGTGGAAAACCTTGCCATATCAAAAAAAATTGCAAGGTGTTAAAGGATAAAAAAATGATCAAAAGGCAACCAACAACAACAGCAATGAAGGAATTATTGCTATTGCATCAGATGGTGAGGTATTAATTACAGTTTCTTATGAAGATGCATGTATTATAATTCTTGTCATGATAGTGACTGAATTTTAGATTCTAGAGCCTCCTACCATGCTACCCCAAGTAAAGAAAGTTTGATTTCTTATAAATCTTGAAATATGGGAAAGGTTCGCTTGGGTAATAAAAGTCTTTGTAGCATCGAAGGGGTAGGGGATGTACTAATAAAGGCAAGAGATGGTGGTAGTTTAGTGCTTAAACATGTTAGCTATGTACCATAATGAATTTGATTTTAGTTGGGAAGTTAGATGATGAAGGCTACCTCACAGTGTTTGACAAAGGAGGTTGGAAGATTGTGAAGGGCTCACTAGTTGTTGCAAAGGGGCAGAAAATTGGCACTCTCCACACATTAAAGTCAAAAATATGAAATTCTAATATTGGTGTTGCTAAGGGGGAATCTACAACATATTTATGACACATTTAAGGCTAGGCACATGAATGAAAGAGGACTGAAAATCCTTGTTGAGCAAAACCATTTTCCTGGGATAAAAGGTACATAATTAAATTTTGTGAACATTATATTATGGGTAGATAAAAGAGGGTGTCATTTATGAGAGATGGTCATAAAAGAGATACACAAATATTTTTCCAGTATATTCTAATGTTTATGGTCCAATCAATATAAAATCACTAGGAGGAGTTGCTTATTTTGTTACTTTTATTGATGATACCTCAAAAAAGATGTGGGCTTTCCCTACTAAAAGCAAGGATCAAGTTTTAGACATTTTTCATAAATTTCACTTGGTTATTGAAAGAGAAACTAATAAGTTATTGAGATGTACTAGAACATATAATGATGGGGAATATTGCTTCAATGCATTCAAATTATATTGTAGTAGACATGACATAAAGCATGTAAAAGCAGTTCCTCACACTCCACAACAAAATGGAACAACCGAGAGAATGAATTGGAAAATAATGGAGAAGGTGAGAAGTATGCTTTCAAATTATGGTTTGCTTAAATACTTTTGGGCAAAGGTACTCCACAACAAAATGGAACAACCGAGAGAATGAATTGGAAAATAATGGAGAAGGTGAGAAGTATGCTTTCAAATTATGGTTTGCTTAAATACTTTTGGGCAAAGGTTATCTGAAAAACTTGCAACTTAATAAATCGGTCTCCCACAACTTCATTGGATGGTGGAATTCCTGAAAAAGGTATGGATTGGTAAAGATTTATGTTATGCTCATTTGAAAATATTTGGTTGTGAAGGATATGTGCATATTCCTAAAGATCTGAGCTGGTTGAAAAGTAATTAAAATGCATTTTATTTACATATCTTGGTAATGAGTTAGGTTACCAGTTATGGGATCCTTTGAAAAAGAGGGCTACTAGAAGCAGGGATGTTAATTTTAATGGAGAAAAATGTTTAAAACTAATGACAAAGATGTGGAGGAGAAATAAACTGTTGAAATTCCAGAGAAATAGGAAAATCGACTATCATTACAAGAAGACTCGTCAAGAGATAATGAGTAGTCATTGCAACAAAATGAAAGTGAGGAACAACAAGGAGAATAACACGAAGAACAACAAAACTAGCAACCATTGGCAGAAAGTCCACCACAAAACTCATCAATTCACAAATCTAGTAGGGCACATAGACCTTTGCAGTGGTATTCTCCCTCATAATATATTTTATTGATTGATGAAAGTGAACCTCCTTGTTTTCAGGAAACATGTGAAGGAAAAAATAACATCAAATGGAAAAAAAAAACTATGCAAGAAGAGCTAAAATCCCTACATGATAATAAGACGTGGGATTTATTTGAAAGGCCAAAAGGAGGAAATGTTTTAAAGAACAAGGGGGTGTATCGAATAAAACATGAAGGAAAGGAAAATCAACAAATATTTAAAGCAAGGCTAGTCGTTAAAGGTTTTGGGCAAGAACAAGGTATTGATTTCACAAAACAATTCTCTACATTTGTTAAAATGTCATCAATATGAGTATTACTTGGCCTTGTAGCTACTCTAGATTTAGATTTGGAGCAATTAGATGTCAAGACAACCTTCCTACATGGAGATTTAGAAGAATATATGTACACACACACACACACATCACACACACACACACACACACCCACACATGCACACACACACACACACACACACACACACACACACACACACACACACAGAATATTATGGAGCAACAGAAGGATTCATTGCAAAAGGTATAAGAATTGGTTTGTAGGTTGAAGAAGAGCCTCTACGGGCTGAAACAAGCCCCTCGTCAATGGTATAAGAAATTTGACTATTTTATGCTCGATCATAATTTTAAAAGGCTAAATGAAGATCATTTTGTATACATTAAAAGAGATGAAAGATGCAATTTCATTATCTTATTAGTATATGTTGGTGACATGTTAATTGTTGGGAAAGATGATATCACGATTAATAGGTTAAAAGAAGAATTAAACAAGGCCTTTGCAATGAAGAATTTAGGACTGACAAGGAAGATTTTGGGGATGAAAATTATATGTGATAGAAAAAGGAAGAAGTTATGGCTATCACAACAACAATATCTTGGAAAAGTATTGGAAAAATTCAATATAGCTGATGCAAACTTATATAGGTACACCACTTGCTTCTCATTTCAAATTAACGTCTAAATAATTCCCCACTACTACTAAAGAAAAAGAAGAAATTTCCAATATTACATATTCTTCTACAATAGGAAGTCTTAGGTATGTTATGGTATGCACTCGCCCTGATATTGCCCATTCAATGGGAGTAGTAAGTGGTTTCTTGCAAACCCAGACAGGGAACATTAGGATGCAGTTAAGTGGATTTTAAGATATATTAAAGGATAAATTGACTATTGCTTGTGCTTTTGAGGTACTAATACCTTGTTGGAAGGATTTATAGATGTTGATTTCACAGGGGACATGGATTCTAGAAGATCTACAACATGTTACATTTATACTTTTACAGGGGATGCAATATCATGGGTACCTAGACCGCTAAAGGTAGTGACTCTTTCTACCATAGAAGTTGAGTATATGGAAGCAACCGATGCATGGAAGGAAATGATTTGGATGAAGAATTTCTCAAAGGAACTAGGGATGCAACAAGAGAAGTATGTATTGAATTGTGATAGCCAAATTACGGTCCAACTTGCGAAAAACCCTACTTTTCACTACAAGATAAAGCCCATTGATGTTAGATATGTTTGGATTCACACAAAGGACAATCCAAGTGATGTGTTAACAAAGATTTTTCCAAGGGATAAGCATGATATTTGTAGAACCTTGGTTGGCCTATTGCAAAGATGATAAAGGAGGCTTGGGAAAGATCTGTAACAAAGAGAGAGAAATTTATTTGGTCTAAAGTGGAAGTTTGTTGTGTGTGAGACCAAATAAATAAAACAAAAACATAATGTAATATTATGATTTCTTGAAACTTCTAGAAGAGACATGGTTTTGGACCCATGGTTTTCATAGCACATGGTATTGTGGCAATAATATTTATCTAGATTATTGGATGAGAGATTATTTATATGTCTAGATTATTGGATGAGAGATTATTTATATGTAATATTGGTAAGACATTAGTGTGTGCAGTGAGAAGGCAATAAGATTGGAGCTGAGCAAATGGTTGTAAATTTATATTTAATAGAGAAGTTACAGATGTTTCCCCATGGTTTCTCATGTAGAGTTTTCCACTTAAAACTATTGTTAATTTTGGTTGTGAATTGTTTTATGTTATTTTTCAACATGCTTTTACATAACTATTGCATATCGTGTTGACTATTTTAAAAAAAAAAAAAATTATTTGATCATCAACTTTCAGTGGGACATGTAGAATAATATATGTCACATGAATACAAGAAACACGAAGTAATAGAGAAGTTACAGATCTTTCCCCATGGTTTTTCATGTAGGGTTTTCCACTTCAATCTATTGTTAATTTTGGTTGTGAATTGTTTTATGTTATTTTTCAACATGTTTTTATAGATCTATTGCATATTGTACTGGTAAACAATTTGCTGACTATTTTAACAAAAATAATATATTTCATATGAATACAAGAAACATGAAGTATCACACTCTAACATCAACAAATCGCTATTTAAGCCCTAGTTTGACATGAATCTTCGTAAGTTTCTCAGCTAAAAGTTGTATACCTAGAATTTACAATGTGTTGAAAAACATATCAAACATAGATTTTGATGCTTATAGACATATATAACACTTTTTTTTTTTTAAGATATAGAGACATATATAACAATTTTTTTAAGATATAAATACAAAGATAACTAAAGTCACACATTGACACAAACTCATTTAAAACTCATTCTATATCCTTATCTCTATAGGATTTTCCCTAAAAACCCTTCAAATTTATATATCCTAAGTTTCAAATTTAATTCTTGAATACAAAATGTCTAAA
>APFE031756137.1:28712-46488 GCA_000404065.3 Pinus taeda | reverse complement strand
ATGGATTTCGGTCCATGGTATTGGATGCTTCGGCATGTATAAATATGTATTGTAACATTGAAAGGAACATAATGAAAAATCAAGCTGGTAGTCCCGGTTTTGGGATCCAAGGGAAAATCTTTGTGCATATGTGTGTTATGTGTTATTCTCTCGCATTGTTTATTTTCTTTGTTTAAGAATTCGTATGCAGGTAATTTTTGTACAGGGTTAAAACCCACACCCTAATTAGCACCTTCTTTGCTGTTAGGTGAAATGAAACAGCCAATGCAACCACTTAAGTAACTGTAGAAAGAGATTAACTGCTTGACTGATTGTTAATGAAATTGGAAGCATAATTCGGTTATGTGCCCCCATAATCAAAATTGTGACATAGAAAGGGCACTACTGATATACTTGGTCCTTACAGAGGTAACATGTTAAAGATTTTGAGTTGAGAAGAACCTCCATGTAATCTGCTACAGGATCAACAAAAGCATCATGTGGGATAGTTTCTTCTGGGATTTCTTGGTCCATATTTACAGGGATAAATGGAATGGCAGAAAGAAATGGGACAACTGGAAGAGTGGAGATAATAGTAGGGGTGTATGTAGTGGATGAAGGTGTTGAAAAGGTGCTTTGAGAGGTGGATGAAGAAATAGGAGAAATAACAGTGTGAGGATGAAATGAAACTTTAGAAGTGGTAGGAATATATATATGTGGAACTGTTTCAGGATTTGAAACAGTAATATCCTCGGTAGTAAACCCTGCAACCAATTCTTCAGTCTTTGCATTGAAAGCATGATTATTCTCAATCTGTAAGTCAGAAGGTAGTACAATTTCCTCATGACTTGGAGAAGGAAGATTTTGCAAGAATTCTTTAGGATCGCGAAAATCATATGACTGAATTTGAGACTGCATGAGTTCAATTTCACTTTCATGTTCTTCAGCAACTAAATCAAGAAAACACATTTTGATTTGAGGCTATTGTATTGCTTTGACCTTTAACAACACCAATCTAAATTTTTTTTCATCAAGCTCATATTTGGATAACAACTTCCTGAATTCACTTACAGCTTGTTCAAATTCATCTTCCACACACCCGGTCATCCTTTCTGACTATGAATGGTTTGGAATACAGACTATTTGGTTGCAGAATTGCTCAAAAACTTGAAAATATCTCTTTCAGGTTCGCTCCTCCAGTGGAGTCTTGATTGTGAAGATGAAGTGGAGTCACCAGGTGGATGATTTATCATTTGGTGTGTCTGATCTCTGTCCACCATCAAAGATCAAAACTAAACATGAAAAAGTTCTGAAGAAAAAGGAGCACTTTCTCTAGGAAACAAGATTTCCTTGGAGCCAACAAGATTGTTTTCCAGCGGAGCTTTCAAACTTGATTTGTGAAATTATCTGAGGATTTTCCCCAGTGGAGTCACCATTATGTTAACACTCAGGTTGTCCCTAAAGCTCCTTAAAGAGATACGGCCGAGGTAACCACAAACCAATCTTTGGGCTGCAGGTTCTAGCCCACCTGCAATCAGAGAGGGCTCTCTCTTTATGATATAACTTTGTTTCGAAAGATTTTAGGCTAGTTATTGGGTTCAAGGGGTTTTGTTTGAGTTTTGGTGGGAAGGAGGATGCTTTCAAGTAGAGAGGCAATGCATAGTGTGGTAAGTTTCAAACCATTGGGCATGGAGTCATGGAGTAGGACTGCTGGTGCGTTTTCTTAGTCACAAGAGAGAAATATGGAGCAAGCTAGCTGCACATGAAACAATGATTCAAGCTAAAAGGATGGAATGAGGGCTAAGGAATGAGAGGCAACAAAGAATCTCTCATTCGGCTTAACAGCAAGAAGGTGAAAGGGCTCTATCTAGGAGCAGTCAAGAATCCCTAGATAACAGTCATTCAAGTGTGAAATAGAGCAAATATGAGCCATAAGGAATCCATTTTTATGCCTAAATCAAGAGGAAAACATTAAGAAGCCACAGAAACTGAGCATAGAGTGCAGCTAAGAAAATTCTAAACCAATCCTTTGTTCTGTGACTTGCGCATATATGAAATTGAAATAACAGAGGTAAGAAACACTTATTGATTCATATTGCAGCACAAGAATTCCATATTCATTCTTCAACCATTAAATAAACATCAAACAGTCTAGTCTCCAAGCTTTCAACAATCTTTGATTAAGTAAAACATATCAGATACAGAGCGAGTTTCTCTTGGAGTGCATTAGCCAACCAACCAACCCCCTAAACAATGAATTAGGGTCGTTTATATAGAGAAAGATATCCAAAAATATCTATTACAGCCGACCTAAACAGGTCTGAGGGAAATGAGTTCTTTTAACCTAATCTTTGTCCTGAAATAAATGCAAGAAAATATCTTTGGAGCTGCGCTGGAGGCAGCTGTATCAAAATGAGTTAATATGGTGTCCTTGGTGGATCGGTGCAGTGTTTCTGCAATAACTGTGCTTTGGGCTTTGATCCACTGATCTCATGTGGCTTTAAATGCTTTAATCACTGATCTGAGAGCCTTAAATGGCTTTTACTACTCCTTTGACTTTGATGGGGGTCTTTAATGTTCCCCTGCTTCGGGCCGCTGATATATCTTCACTGATACACTTTGCCGCATCCTGATACTCTTTGACATGAAATTGGGCCTTATCTCTCCTCTGATACTCTTTAAACTGTCAATTCGCTCCTTTCTGCTCCTTCCAGGCAAACATAACTGTTGCAAACTGCGCTGGACTGAGGCTGGCGCTAATCGCGCATCAAAAAATGCCTTTGTTTTTCTTTCCGGGCAACCTAAGCAGCGATTTTCGCCCTTTGCGCCTTTTTTGGCGGTGACGTCAGCATGACGTCAGCGGTGGGACCCAGTACGGCAGGGTGACGTGGCACTTACGTCACGCAGGGGGAGCGGTATCCAGTTTTATCGCACCATTTTTGCGCCTAGGCGGTTTGGGAGGAGGGGGCTCCGCCACAGTTGAGAGGGTGACGCATGGCGGGAGTACGACAGGAAAACCGCCCATCTCCCGGATGCTAACCATCGACATCTCTGGAGATGAAAAGACCCGCCCACCGTAGATCTCGGGTGCATCAGGTCGGACGGTCGGCGGTACGAACAAAGCGGCGAAAGGATAAAGAAATGGCCCGCAGCGCTTTTTTTTATTAATTGTTTAATCTGGCGGGGGGGGAACCTTATTGAAGTGGGTTCTGGAATTATGTGCGAGCGGGGTCAAATATTTACATGTATGACTTTTAGGATAAGGGCGGAGCATGGGTCTTGTAGGGTTAGGGTTAAGGGGAAAAGGTTATTAGTGTGACCAGATGTCAGACTAACTCCAGTTGGGACACGGATGGGTTAGTAGGAGCCCCAGATGGACTACTGCTTCCTGGACTTGATAAATATGGCTATAGTTCCAAGGGGAGGGTTATTTAATATTTCTTGGGATTTTATATAGTTTTTGCATAATAGAGGATAAGGAAATGATTTAAGGAGTTAAATAATAGAGTTAGGAGTTAATATGAATTTGTGAGGTGAAGTGTAGGGGAGAGGCTAAGTTTGTGAACTGAAACCTAGTCATAGGAAGTGAATGGACTGCGGAGAAATGACTTTTACACAAGAAATATGGCTTCTCTTGACTGAAGAAAGTCAAAGCCTGACTTAGTATTTTTACAACAATGAAGTGATAACAGGACTGGTTGGGCAGATCCCAAGGTCCTCAAGGGGATGTTAGTGAGTGATTTGGGGAATAAGAAGAAGGGGGAGTTAGACATGCCCGGCTTGAGCTCCTCCAAATGAAAAAGTGCCTCATAATTGTGATCTGAATAAGTATAACACTTGAAAACATGAAATGGATCACATAGCTTGATTCTGCAACCACAAAACTACTTACCCAGCCTACTTGCCTAGCAGTTTTTCTTCCTTTTGGTTTGGGTGCACTTGAACTAGCAAACCCAGCTTTTCAACTTTTTCTTTTTACTGTCCTCCTATCTACATCTACACTTATTTCATCCAGGGGCTCAGATTAAGCTGTTGAGCACCCTTGTTTCTCTACCTATCTACAAATCTGCCAAGATTAAGCTGTTTAGACAAATAATGATTCTCTATATTCTACAACCGGAAATTGAAACCTAGGGAGACAGGGATTAAGCTGTTTGGCCTTCCCTTTAACTGAAAATTCTTCAAAAATGGAATAACTCATCAAAATTGGAATACAGCAGTGGCACTTAGACTAGCACACTCTCATGGACACTTCTTTGGCCTCTGTAGCAAATATGGAACATTGCAGCATGCAGAGCATGACATATTTGGCATGTAAAAAATGTCGATCATGAAAGATGAATACCTGCTGCAGCAGGAGGCTAACAAGTTGTAAGGAAGAAGTTGGTACTTCATCAATGTATTGAATCAGATACAGAGAGGGAATTGCCAGATGCGTTGGAAGAACCACTTCTTTCCCATAAACTAAATTAAAGGAAGAAGTACCAATGGAGGCTTTCTGTGTTATTCGATCTACCCATAAAGCATATATTAAAGACTTATGCCAATTTTTATGATTTTGGTCGATGGTTCACTTAATGATTCTGATTAAGTTCTTATTTGTAGATTCAGCTAGCCCATTCCCTTGTGGGTAATAATTGGCAGAGTATTTAAGATTGAAACCTCTTTTAAGTGCGAATTTAGTCATTGCATTTCTAGATAAGTATGATGCATTATCAAACATTAAGCGGAAGACAACCAAAACCTAGTGATTATGAACTGGTCTATGAACTCAATGATATTTTCAGCATTAGCCGTATTAAGTGGAACTGCTTCTACCCATTTAGTAAAGTAATCTATTGCTGTAAGGATATATCTATGCTGCTTAGAAGAGTGAGGAACGATCTCACCTATTATGTCCAATCCCCACTGATCAAAAGGTTGCTCAATGTTAATTGGTTGCAGTAGCAAGGATGGTTTCTTTTGTCTCCTAGCAATGGTTTGGTAGACTTGGCATTTCCTCACGTAGTTGTGCGAGTCTTAGAATAATGTGGGCCAGTAATAGCCTGTGCGTAAAATTTTGTGAGCAGTTGCATCTCCAGCGTAATGTCCACCTACTGGCCCATCGTGGAGTTCCTGCAAAACTTTTTTAGCTTCAGATTTCTCAAGACATCTAAGGAGAACATAATCATAATTTTTTCTGAAAAGAATATCATTCACAAGCTGATATTGTTTGGCTTTGAACCTTAGAGCTCTTTTCTTGGTATGATCGAGGTGTGAAGGAGCATATCCATTCTTTAGATAATAAATAATATTAGCGTATAGTGACTCAACATCATTTAGGCTTACCCCGTACACTTGTACCTCTGCAGATGGACTTTCAGATATTAGCGATGCTCTGGCCAGCATTTTGCAAAAGCCTTGACCTTTTACAATACTTGTTGGGTTGATTTCTACATCATATTCCTGTAAGGTAGTAACCCAATTGGCCTTTTTCTCACACACATCCTTTTGTACCAAAATATTTCTTACCGCTGAAAACGGTACTATGGTTTTGGTATGGGTTTTGAGTAGAAAGGGTCTGAAATATTTGATTGCTTTGAAAACGGCGTAAGCCTGTTTCTCTACATCTGAATAATTCAATTCAGCACCCTGTAAATTGGAACTGAAAAAAGCAATTGGGGCTTCCGCCTTTTCTTGATTTTCTTGAGTGAGAATCACTGCATATGATCTATCTGAGGCGAATGTATACAAAATAAAAGGGTTAGAAAAATTTGGAGTTGCTAAAGATGGAGCATTAATAACTGCTTGTTTGATCAGATTGAATGCCTCATGTTCGTCTTGGCCCCATTTAAAATTTGAGTTCTTTTTTATCATTGCTTGTAAAGGAGACAAAATTCTTGAAAAATCTAGGACGAACCTCTTTACAAAGTTGATCTGGCCAAGAAAAGATTGCATGGCTTTCTTGTTGTGAGGTAGGGGTACTGCGGAAATTTCATTGATTCTGTCAGGATCAATGTGAATACTAGATTTTGACACTATGAATCCTAGAAGTTTTCCTTCACTTAATGCGAAAAAGGATTTTTTCAATTTGAGTGAAATCCCGTACCTTAAACAACGTTGGAAGATTTGTTTTAAATCCCTGAGATGATTGTTTCGCTTCTTGGAATAAACCGTTATATCATCCAAATATATTACTATTGATTTATTAACTAATCCCTTGAATGCGATGTCCATGGCTCTCTGGAATGTGGCACCCACGTTAATCAAACCAAATGGCATCTTTTGATATGCATATGTGCCCCATTTAGTTCTGAATGTAGTTTTTAATTGATCATCGGGATGTACCAATACTTGATTGCATCCTGAGAATCCATCCAAAAAGGACATTAATTCTGACCTCGCAACTGCCTGCAATATTTGTTCCATAGGAGGTAAAGGAAAATTATCCTTTTGGCAGGCCTTATTAAGATTTCAAAAGTCAATGCAGATTCTAATATCTTGATTTTTCTTTCTAACAGGTACCATATTGGAGACCCATTTATAATGTCGAATGGGAAATATTATTTTTGCTTTCAATAGCTTGTTGAGTTCAGATTTGATCTAGTTTTCTAGATTGGGATGGATTTTTCTCAATTTTTGTTGGACAGTTTTTTCATTATCGATCATGCAAATAGTATGTTGGATGATGGAAGTGTCATATGTTTTGAGTTCATCATAGTTCCAAGCAAAAACATTTTTATATTGTCTCAAGAGACGAATGTATGCTAATTTTTCTTCAGGGGCTAGGCCAAGGCCTAGGTTGATGTTCTGTGGTTTGGCATCAGTTCCTAGATTTACTAATTCATAGTTCAAAGTCAAACTTTGGAGTTTCGAATTGGTAGATCTTTTAATCCGATCTTTCAAATCATAAAGGTCTTCTAACTTGACTACCGACTTAGGTATAGCATTGTTAGTTCTATCTTGTTAAAATTGTTGGTCATGCTGGTCTTTGTCAATTATTTGATTGGTGTAAGATCCTTCAGATGTGAGGAAACTCACGATGTCAGGATCATCGTTAAAAATTCTCCAATTTGTAATGTTATCAAGAATAGATGGTCTAAAAATTAACTCAATTGAAAATCAGTCAAGGCTAAAATCTTCTGAAGGGATGAGCTTGGAGGCTACGTTAGCTAAGAGGTCTGCACTTGCATTCTGGAGTCTGGGAATTGATGAAATATTAAATGCTATAAAATGCTCAGTTAAATCTTGAACTAAAGATTGATAATGTTTTAAATGACCTGATAAACAATGTATAGTATTACGTACCTGTCTGACTACAATTTTAGAGTCTCCGAAAACTTGAAGGTATTTGACATCTAATCTGATTGCTTTGTACAACCCTTGGACTAAAGGTTCGTATTCTACGGTATTATTGGTGCAATCGAATTCAAGTCTGCAAGTTAGCATAGTTTTATCTCCCTCTGGGCTTACTAGCACACATCCTGCTCCTGCTCCTTCGTTAGATTTAGAACTATCAAAAAATAATTTCCAAAACAAAGATTTATTTACAGGACTATCTAAAAAATTAATACATTTAGAACTATCTGTTTGTGAAAAAATTTCGACTTGAGATAAAACAGAATGTTCTAAGGTGACATAGGAGCGTTAAAATTTCCCAGGAAAGAATCTACTGAGTAATTGCCAATGATGCTAGAATTATATGCTACCGGTTCATTTTCCCCCTCGAGTTCCGTTACTATGTATTTCTGATGTCGTTCTCGTTCAACTTTTATTTGATTTGGTTTACCATTGTAGGGCATCCACATGTGTGACTAGTCAGTTGTGAAGTATCCATGAAGTTTTTCTGACCAATCTCTGCTAAGAATTAAGCCATAAAATTCTAGAATATCAGCAACTGAAATGTCGATAACTTGACATACCTTTGTGTTGGATGACAGCCTTATGGTAACTTGATTTAATTCGCCAATCACTTTGACTTGCGATTGATCTAGCTGAACTATGCACACAGTGGATTTCTACGATTGAACGTTCATTTTTGCACATATTGATCTTGGTAAAATATTCGATGAAGCTCCAGAATCCACTAAGAAATTATGCAGATTTTTATTGAGAATTTCATAAGTAAGGAGAAATGGGGGAGTATGAGATCTCGATCTTCCTCCAATTAAGGCAATATCGTTTGGATCAACCTTATGGTTCACATTAGTCGGACGTCTTCCCATATCATGGGAAGCTTGAGAGATTACGACAGCGGGCAAAGGTGCAACTGGCACAGCATGTAATTCTTTCAAAAGTACTTTTCGCTAGTGTTTTAACTTGCTCAATTCATAAAAAGTGATATTGGCCCTAGTCTTTTTCATGTCTTATATGATATTATACTCCATTTCATCTAAAACGATCAGCATTTTAGATGGAGTTAATGAATCTGTTTGGATTGGGCTGGTTTGAGTCGCTTTAGATGTTGTCTTCTTGGCTGTGACTTTATGCTTAGTCATCGGGCTTACGCTCTTTGGCTTAGGGATAGTTTGAGGAGGATCAAGTTGGTTTCTACTTCGTGTACTAACCGGGAATGCTTCTTGATCCTCTTCCTGTGGGAGGATGAAATCCCACATTCCTTGTAACTCTAGAACTTCTTCTTCATCGGTTTTCCCTTCAGTAGCGATTTCCTCTTCTTCTTCTTCGAATTCAGCACTTGTAATAGCATTGGGGGGCTTTGAATCAGTCAAAGGGTTTCTCTTAAAAGCTCTATAAGGCTTTTTTGAAGAAGTTTCTACTACTTGTTTCTTGATGTCGACCATCTCGTTAGACATGGTCTTCAAAACTTTTTGTAATCCTTCTAAATCGAATGGATCTTTCAATTGTTTTTTCTTGGGATCTTCTTTGAAAGAAACTTTCTTATATTTTCGTTCTTCTATCACATTTTTCTTTTCTAGGGCCATAATACGTTTCTCTACTGCTATTGCTTCTTTCATATTTTTCAACTAAGGTTGTTTTGTTAGCCCTATCAACAAAGATTGCTATGTTTGATGGTAAAGCAGTGATGTACCATTCACTTCACACTTCTTCGCTAGGCTGGGAAGCAGTAGGAATTTTGTTTAAGATTTTATTGAAACGTAAATTGAAATCTTTGATAGGTTCTCTTGACTCGGCCCTAAGGTTTGACAAGTCATTTATCAGTGTCGCCGTAGACCTGTCATCACCGAACTTGGTCAGGAATTGTTCTTGGAAGATGTCCCAACTAGTGATAGATCCAGATGGTAATGAGAAATACCATGATCTGGCTGTTCCTTGCAGAGTATAGGGAAATAGTCGAACAAAAAAATCTTCGTTAGTAACTCCATTGAGATTCATGGATAGCATAAAGTTATTTATATGTTCTTCCGCTAGCATGGCTGCTTCAGGATTAAACTTAGGCAGCCATTTTTCAGGATGGGCCGGTAGATGACTCAAGGGTGTAGGCATAAATACTGCCCCTGGGTTATTCCATGGAGATTGAGCCATCGCTAAACTACTAACAGAGGGAAGTGCAGAAGATGATCCCTGTGGTTGAGAAGATGAGGATATTATGACTCTAGATGGTTGAGAAGGAGTTGAGGAAGTTGCAGTGGGTTGATGGACAACGATTTGAAATGGAGGAGTGAATGGTTGACTTCGTGGTGAAGAGGTTGAGATGGTTGATGATGATGAATGAGTCTCGCTATCAAATTATTTAGGAGACTTCCTTTCTTTCTTCCTTGAAGGTAGAGGTAATTCGGTTGGTTGGACACCAAACTTTTCGCTCTTTAATCTGGTAAGAGGATGAGCAGGGTTATATTGCGAAGTCACGCTGCCTTCGGATTTATCAGATTTTTGAGGAGATATAGAAAATCCTGAAGTTTGTGAATCAAAGATTCAACTTCAAGAGATTCAATAGTAGATCGTTCTGAAATGTCAGGGTTTGTAGCAGCGACTGTTGATCCAGTGACTTCTATTTCTGGATTTAAAGATTATAAATGCAATGGAGAAGTCGGGGGAGATGGTGAGGGCGATTTACTCTCAGAATGGTATTTAGATTTAGATTTGTTTGCCATTCACAATTTGGCCCTCCTTCTAGTGCCAAATATGTTGAAGCCCCAAAAATCGGTTCTACAACAAGGGGGATACCTGCCCGGTCTGGACCTTGGTTGGCAGTTCCTTTTCCATTTGGTGTAGTGGGTCCGACTAGGGATATGGGACCCGTTTTCCAATTTAAGTGTGTGTGTGAGATTGATTGATATTTTTGATCTAATAGTTCCTAATTTAGATGCTATAATTCTAACTTTAATCTAATGACATGCAATTGTATTCTAATAAAATAGAAACATCTAAATCTACACTAACCTGGGGTGTAATATTTCTGTTATGCGATCTAAAAGGATTTAAAATAACAACTGGTAATAAAGATCATTCAGCTATTATGAGAAAAGAATTCAATAAATATGAACCACTTCGTATAAAAAGTTAGACGAAACAGTTGTGAAAAACATATCGCATAATAAGCTACTCATACATTAAGCATAAATAAATGGTTATCACTGTAAAAAGTGCCAAATGATAACTCAGGCATTCACACATTAATATATAAACAACTGAAACTGAATATCACTTTAACACAGAGGCAGAAATAGTTAAGAGATAGAAGTACCATTTATAACTAGTCCTACTCATGAGCTTCAAGCGATAATGGTTTATCTCCTCTTGATCTAACATCAACTAAGAGTACAGAAGTGCAACATCAGTAGCAGATATCAAATGAAAATATCAATAAAACCTGTTCCATTCATTCATCAAAACCTCCTCAGAGGGTACAAAAGTGCATGTTCTGGGGATAAGTTTTTGATAAATTTCTGGACCCTTATCTAAATGCGTGAGAAGGGTTTAAATACTACTAACTAAATCTAAAAATAACTTATTACAAAAATGTAGGATGTGGTTTAAATGACCGTCCTCAGTTCAGGCAAAAACAAAACTAAAACTAAAATTGAATCTAAGATTAACAACTAACTATTTCTGTATTTGCTCCTTGAAATCACAAGCATTCAGCATTTGCTTGAGTAGAGTCACCTAACCAACTTCCGATTTTAGCTAGGTTGAGAAAACAGAATCGGTGAGAGTTGGTGCCATCTTCTCGGCAGAATTGATGATATACTTGAGAGTCATCCACTGACTATGTGGCTTTACCAAGTATGCCCAGTTTGAATCCCAATTCAACTTGGTTAACCCTTGGAGCACTTCTGCCTTTTCTTAAGCCTTCTGTTTCCAGTTTGTCTTTATCGTTGCTTTCTTGCAATTTTTTGGGCTTTTAGGTAACTGAGCAATTAGGAGCTTTCCATTTTGAGAAGTTTTGCCCAATGATGTGCGATTAGTGCTAATCGCGCATAGGAAACTGCCTCTGCTTCTTAATCCGGGCTTCCTTGATGCATTTTTTGCCTCTTGCGCTTTTTCTTTTATTGGGTATAAAGCTCAAAATTTGTAAAAATGGTGATTTCGTGAGCTCTTGACCCTGCACCTTAAACTGTCTATTTCTGATATCAGCATCGTCCAGTACCCATTTAACCATGGCTGTGTATGGGAAAATTCTGAGCCTTGCCACTATTTGGTGTAAGAATGAACAAGCTAGCTCTGTGATGGATGCCTCAGAAGAACTCTGTGAGCTTACAATAGCCGTAAATTCCATTACTCTGGAATTCTCTTCTTCAAGTAGATTATGCATGCCTTTCCAAGTGGAAATACCCGCATCTCTACTGCATGAGGTGCCTATGTACAAGGGCACCATTTCTTTATTTTCAGACATCGGAGCCTTGCCTTTTTTTCCCATAGTTTCTTGTATACTACTTTGTATAATTTTTTTGTTCTTCGTTCCTGCAGATTACAAGTGAGGTGAGAGTAATGATAAGGGATAGTGACGGGAAAGCTTTAAATGCTGAAAATGCATAAAATGTACCACCTGACATGAAATATCTCTTTGATAAACACAAAATCATATTTTATTAACAACTGGAAACTACCTCATTAATTAGCATTAAAGCGCATAACCAGGTCTCGTTCTATGAAAAAAGTTTTTCTTGAATAATGAGCCTGAAAGATTTGCGATGGGGCGATTTTGCGATTTGCTTTGCAACATCACAGATCGCTGCATCGCATATCACAATATCATTGTGCTGCCCTGCCGCGAGGTCGCTTTAGTGTTATATCGCAAGATCGCTTGGTTGCAATATCGCAATATCATTTCATGTTGGTGTATTTTATGCGAAATGCGATTTTGCGATATGAGCCATCACATATCGGTGTTTAAGGTGTTTTAATTTCAACGGTGTTTGATGCATGCGATGCGATATTTGTTTGTCATCGCGTATCGTGATATCGCAATTTTTAGAGTTTGGCTTGTAAGGAGGCATCCTAACTTTCTTGCGATGCGATATTTCCGAAGGAACTTTTACTTCATCATAAGACTTAGGCTTTTTAGATTTTCAAGAGATTTTCCTAAGCTTATGATGGTAAATTTTATCAAAAAGGAAATATAAGCACTAATTGATTTTTTTTAATTTTTTTGCTAAGGGTCCCCACTTATTTATTATTAGTAATAACACTAAATAAAAAGGGGGGCTGTTGGTGGCCACAACACCACCTAATAGTGATTTGAGCCCTCTCAAAATCACTATTCTTTTGTACCAATTTCTCTAATGAACAAACCTGAACTGCTCCTCTGATAATCCTTCTAAAAATATATAGATGGCTAAATTAGGGTCACAAATCATCCACTAAAATTCCATTGACTAATTGTTTATAGGTTGCTTTAGATCTCTATACAAAACTCTATGGACAGTCCACTAAAATCAACTCCTCTTCATGTCAATCCATTCGTCATATGCCACATTTCTTCTATTCAATTTTCTACTCATGTTCCACCCTCCTTTGGATTTTTTGTCTCCACACATATTTCTGCAAACCATTTTCTAGATCGGTGGTCTATATTGCATAGATAAACCTCACTCTAAGGGTCACAACCCCTCTTCCTATACGCAAATTTGTCAGAGTCTTAAGGGAATAACTTATGGACTAAACATCCTAGGAAACCACCCTAACAAGGGCATTATAATTTTGTTTTAATTGCTTTAGAAAAAATCCTATCCACCCATCGCAAAAAAAACAACTCTTGCCTCCATAAAAGACTCACCCTAGCTCATACAGATCCATAGATTTTGGAAATTTCTTTGAATAAATATTAACATGAACTTCAGATTTATACGACCCTGAAACTACGGTTACCTTGGTCAATCTTACACCTATGACTACTTTTATTTAGGCCCTAAATTTTAGTGTAGCCCCTCCTCCATTTGTGTTGGTCTTTATCATAGACCTTACGACCTACCAAACACCACAAGATAGGGTCTCAAACCTATGTACTATTTCATAATTTGATGTGGCTTTTAGATAGAAGGACCAATGAAATTAGATTTCTGAATTCTCGTGAGATGCCTCTCTTGAGCTCGATCTGCCAGAAGAGAACCAATAGTATGCCATCCTACTCCCTAGCTCGAACTAATTAAGGTATGTGACATTCTTATGAAGCCTCACATGATGATCTTAGTCTTGGTGGATGATCATGGCCTCCCTTTAGCAATCCTTACTCAACTCTCCAACTCAACCTACTTTATCACTACATCTCTCCTAGCCTCCTTGATCAAATGAGCTACTTCTCACTTGATGTTATTGCCTTCATACTAAAGCCTCCTTAAATAGTTTTTCCTAGCTAGGCCTCTTAGGAACCCTCTAGAACTTACAGGTTTTGTCCACTTATACATTAGGAAATATTAATTTCCCTTTTTAATTTTCTTTTAGATTTTAATCCCCATCTTAGGTTCAAAACCCATTCTCTTGGGTTCTTACCAACGAAACATTTTGTGACCAAATTCATACAAACCCATCTCACTAGGATTTTGGAGTAGCTCCCAAGCTACACAATTCAACAACATAGTCTAGTTGTAGTAACCATAACTTGATCAAGCTCTTGTAGTCAAGCGAGGACCTGGTTGGGTTCCGAAGTTTCAAATTAAGTATGGGTAGTTATGAGGGGATGATAGCTAGAGAGGGTCAGGGAATTCCAAGGAATGAAAAGGCATGCTAACACATGTCGAACAATGTCAATGCATGTTGAGGACTGTTAGGGAGTGTCGAGGCATCACAAGGAAGAACTAGGTCAAAATGCATGGAAATGAACAAATAAGAGTGTGTGCCATGGAGTGTCAGTGAATTCAAGTGTGCCAAGGACAAAATGTGTTAGGAGAAGTTCATAATAGGGTTTGCAGGAGCCAATCCTATGGTTGTGATAAGGCACTCGATAGAGAATTTTAGACCAAGGGATTCTTTGTGCTAGGAATAACATTGTTTTTCCTTTAGCTATTATTTTTATATGACAAGTGGCACACTTTGGTTGAATGCTCATGTTTTAAACTATTTTAGACAATTTCATATTGTACATTGTTGTGTATAAGTTTTTGGGCACTCGGCTTGTGCCAACTTATATCTTATGTGTCTTGCACATATTGTGGTTCTTGCAAACTCTCAATTAATGTTGTACTATTTATATGAACTAGACATACATGTGACCTATTGCCTGTGTAAGTTATGTTGCTTAGTTTTTTTATGGCCATGGCGAGATGTGATCCTTGTCTTGGCAATTTCTTAAATGGGACAAGTTAAGCTTGGAAATGAGTGGTCTAAGATGATTTATAGGAAATTCTTAGTTGAACAAGGCACAATATACTTGTAGTAGGTGCAATTGGTCAAGTTGTTGCCGATGAAGAAAGCCAATGTCACATGAACTGATGTAGATTTCATTCCCAAGTTGTGAAAAAATTTAAGGCTAATTGTGAGGGCATTAGTTCCAAGGTGTGCTAGGGAATGCTAACATGTGCCATATAGCGTGAAGACATGTCAAATATGCTAATATGTTCCAAGTGCTAAAGTATGCCAAGATGTGAAAGCATGTGATAATATGTGCTAGGGACTGTCAATGCAAAAAAATGAGAAACAAGTTAAACTATAAGGAAATGAACACATAAGAGGGTTATTAAATCATCACTTTACCTTCTCCAAGAGGGGTGTGCTCAGCACACCAACACCAGGTGCCAATAGGTGCTAAGTGTCAAGTGTTAGTGCATTCTAAGTGTCAAATCTTCCTATTATTTCTCATCTACTTTCCAATAATTGATCTCAAATAACTTTAATATTAAACCATTCCAAAGAATACGAAGGCATCTCAACGAATGATGGACATGCTAAGACTTTCCAAGTGCCAAGACGTTCCAAGTGCCAATGTGTGTTAGCAAGTGATATACACATTATGAAGTGGCAGGGCATGTCAAACAATGCTAAGGTTTGCCAAAGAGTGCTAATACATATTGATGAGTGTTATGGAGTACTAGGGAAACACAAGGTCGAACTAGGTCAAAATGTATGGAAGTGAATGAATATGAGGGTGTGCTAGGGAGTGTGAACGAGTGCTAGCTGACATGCCAAGGAGGGAGTGACAAAGCATGCTAAGCACTGGTAAGGCATGCTAGTGAATATCAGGGCATGTCAAGAAGTGCTAGATTGTGCTAGGGAGCTCTGGTGTGTGTTAACATGTGCCATATAGTGCCAAGGCATGCCAAGACATTCCATATGCTATGGCATGCTAGGATGTGGAGGGTGCCAGGGTATGCCAATATGTGTTAAGGAGTGCCAAGGGAACAAAAAGAAGAACCAAGATAAAATGCAAGGAAATGAACACATAGGAGGGTTAATAGTTCAAGATTTTATCTTTTTCAAAAGGGGCATGCTAGGCACACTAATAATAGGTTCCAACACATGCCAAGTTCCAAGGTGTTCTAAGTGATAATGTATGTTAATGCATGCCAAAGTGTTCAAGGGCATCCTAGGGACTACAATGCATGCCAACTCATTCTAGGAGAGTGATATGTTATTCTAGGGCTTGCCAACATGTGCTTGGGATTCCTATTCATGGCAAGATGTTCAAGGTATAAATATGTTCCATGACATGTGAGGTGCTAAGGTGTTATGGAACCATCTCACAAAATATAAGAAGAGATAGATCAATGACTTCAAAATTAGCCTCTTCGAGGGGGAAACCTCCTTTACATTACACAAATGAACAATTTTTGGATGATACAAAAGATAAGACCTCCTTTCTATATACATGAGTCTAAGGGGTCACAATATAATCAGAGCCAACATAACAATAATATTGTAAGGGCACAATAATAACAATAGTGGGCTTCTATGGGGCACAATAATAATAATATGGGGACTACATGGGTACAACAATACAATAAGGGGGTAACAATAAGAGGCTACACAAGTAGTATGGGGACCTAACATGCCACTCTCCTTCAGAAAAGTGTTGTCCTCAATGCTTGAGTAGTTCTGGATGCTTCTATATAAAATTATAATCCTCCCATGTGGAATCTTTAGTGGGTAAGTTCTTCCACTTGATGTAATACTCTGAAATTGATCGATTTCATAGCTGTCAAGTTCTTGTTTTTGTGACCACTTCAAGTTCCAAGATGATTTTTCCTTCATTGTCAAGTTCCAACAATATTGTTTAAACTGGGAGCTTGCTACCTATAACCTTATTTAAGCATGAATCATGGAAAACTAGGTGCACTCGGGAAGATGCAGGAAGCTCCAATTTGTATGCCATAGTAACAATCTTTTGCAACACCTTGTAAGGAACATAGTGCTTTGGCAATAAGTTATTGTCATGCTTAGCTTGCTTGAGGGATGTTTGTTTGTATGGTTGTATCCATAAGAATATCAAGTTGCTTACATCAAAATTCTTTTATTGTGATGTTGATTTTCCTGTTGTTTCATTTGATTCTGCGCCAAAGTGAGGCTATCATTTAAGATTTGGAGAACTTGTTGTGATGTTGATTTTCTTGTTGTTTCATTTGATTTTGTGCCAAAGCGAGGCTATCATTTAAGATTTGGAGAACTTGTTGTTGATGCTCGTTGTGATCTTCCACTACATGAACCTTAGAATGATTGTCCAAGACTTTTTGGAGATCTAGAGAAATATAATATTTCGATGTTTGAACCTCTAGTGAACATATTACAACCTGATGTTAATTCTTTAGAATCTTTGTCATGCCATTAGAGATTAATATCTCTCCTATTTTCCCTAAGATACCCCTTAATTCCACTTCCTTTCCTTCCCAAAAAAAATTCAAGAAAAGTTCTTGAAAATTAAAACCTATCATACCCAAAGACTGTAACCATTGGACTCCTAGTACAATATTGATCCAGGTGGATATTTGTGGCCACCCACCAAGTCCACTTGGACCCCCAACATTGTTTCTTTCAACTTTCCATTTTCCTTAATTGTAGCACAGTTTACTATTTTTAGCAGTTTTTGGGTCCTGAACTTCTGGAGCCATTTTGAGGCCCTAAACGATGTTTTTTGGGAAAACTTGGAGCAACATGGGTCCAGGGATTGATATCTCTATTCCCAAAGTTGTAGTTCTCAGATAGATATTTCTAACGAGATATGGTGCGCGTCAAACATAGATCATGTGCCAAAGTTACGACCCCGAGAAGTTGATGTACCAATTTACCCAAACGGGGCCCACAGTTTGGCGTCTCATCTTCTAGGGTTAGGTTTTTGGATGTTTAGGGTTTTCCGTTGTTTCTCAACGATAAATAGGCCTTCAAGCCTCATTGTAAGACAGTTCAGAGGCATGTAGCCACCACATCTCTTCTCAGAGATAAGCTACCATCGCCCTAGCTAGTTTATTTC
>APFE031756137.1:0-18056 GCA_000404065.3 Pinus taeda | reverse complement strand
TAATAGAAAGGAAGGATTGGCTGTTCGGGGTGGACGTAGCCCAAACTGGGTGAACCACGTATATCTGTGTCTCTCTTGTTTTGTGTGTTTTCTGTGTTTATATTTCTGCAATATTTTATGTGTTTCATTGCTCCGTAATATATAATATTCTAACAAAAATAGAAATCTTTTCTCTTTCAATGAATATCTAGATAAGGAAGGGAAGAAACAATCAAGATAGAAAACACAATATGCAGCAAACAAGATGCAAGGTAAATTTCCTTTTCGATGCAATTATTCCTATACTAATGAACATACAACACCCTAAATGTCGATGCAAAATTTTTCTTTTCTCCACACTTAATTTTCGAAATGAAGAAAAGTAAGATGCAAAATGTTCAATTACTGATTCAATTACACTTTTCAGAATGAGGATTGGAACAACAATTCATCTAAGCGATCAAAAATCAAACAAAGTCAGTTTGCAAATAACTAAGTGATAAGAAAAAGAAAAATCAAAACCAATTCTTACCAAAGCCAAACAACACAAATGCAAACCAAATGTAGATTTTAGAGAGACCAAAAGACACTCAATACATAAGGAATTTCAACTAGAAGTAGGTTGACCAAAGAGAGACTCAAGAACCAAATAAAAATTCATACAAAAACACAAGCAAAATTTGGTGTAGAAGAGGCACTAGTGCGTTGCAATGTTGTTTCAAAGTGGGTTGGGGTGAGGTGCAATGATCTGTCAAAGGTATAGGGGGTGCGTTAGGCCTGGGAAAGAGAATTCTGGCACAAAAATTGAAAAGAAGGCTCAAAGAAATCACTTCCTATGTATGTTCTTAGTTGGATGACACAACAAAGTTCTGTCATTGAGGTAATCAAACACAATGGACAATGATACCACCAAGGGAATAATTTGTTCCCCAGTGTGGTCACCAATTTTTTATACAGGATTTATGATTGCAGGCAAAAGTATCTCCCCTAGGTCAGTGGCTAACCTAGAACAACAGAAACACAAGGAACACAATTCTTTTCCTTAAAGTAAATAGATGACGGAGTGAGACCTGCCTAGAATCCTTCATACATTTTTCTCCTTAGTTAGCTTGGAAGCTCCAATTCTAGCTCTGAATGCTAAAATTAGAACCTGCATAGCCAGATAAAACAAGCTAAGAAACTATGAGATCTATGTAGTATCATCTAATTACTTCATTCAATAGATCAACATGGTATTGAAATAAATGGAAGGAGATTACAACCATAAGTAGCAGTTGATCTTATAGAAGAGATCCTCAAAGATGTTGAATTGTCCTTTCCTTGTCACAATATGCACCTCCAATCACCCTAAATGCATGAGATGGTGAATACTCACTATAGCAGCACAAGGGCAGAGTCACTCTCCAAAACTTAACCCCCAACCACATAGAAGGTTGGGAACTTATAGATATGTAGGGTAAGTTGGGAGCTCTTATCCAATTATCAATCTAGGGTAAGAGATCCACCTTTGATGGAGGGATAGGATCAAAGGATAAGTGGTGAAAACTCCAAAGTATAGAAGGATATTATCTGAATGTTTTATCCAAGGTAAGTAGTTAAAACAACTCCTAGAAACTCCTAGAAGTGGAAGCTTCCGGAATCCTGATTATTCACACAGAATTCTAGATCCAACGCAGTTGCAAAAGGGAGAAACCTGTTAGTGACCAATGCAAACTATAGTGGAGCAACTTGTAGGTGAAATCACCCTTAGTAGGCTTATAGGGAGTGTTGGTCCTCAAATTGGCTTACATGATGCAATTTAGGGCTGAAATTTTGGGGGATGAAGGGAACATGCTTACAGATTTGTGCAAGATGGTCACAAGGGGGAATAGGATGTTGATTGATCCCATTAGGAGGCTCACAATGTGACATTGGATATATTTATGAACCATTCAAACTTCACAAATTTAAACCCAAATGGCATACAAGATATTATAAACCTAAGGAAATAATAAAGCCAAGGCATTAATATTATTAGCCAAACGTATTAATAACCCTAAGGAATTATTAATATTATAAACCCAAGGGATCAATATTATAAACCCTATGGATTAAAAGTGCAAGGGAATAATATTTTAAACCTAAGGGATTAATAAACCCAACACATCAATATTACAAATCCTAGTGATTTAAAACCTAAGGGATATATATTAGAACAACAAAGGATTACTGTAGAAACAAATGGGGAATTGAAAGGGTGTGCTAAATCCATATTTATTAATATTATTAATAAACTCAGGGGATTAATATTATAAATCCAAGGGATTAATAAAATGGATAATAAATATTATAAACCCAAGAGATAAATAAACCCATGGGATTAATAATATAAACCTGAGATTAATATTATAAACCAAAGAGATATTAACCGATGCAATTATATTGTTCATAAAGGGATCAATATTATAAACCCAATGGATATATAAACATAAGGGATTATAAACACAAGTGGTTATATTTTTCGTAAAGGGATCAATATTTTAAACTTAATCGATTGATATTATAAACCCAATTGATCAATAAACCCAAGGGATTAATATTATAAACCTTAGTGATTAAAAATCCAAGGGATTAATGTTATAAACCCTAGGTATTAATATCATAAACCTAAGGGATTAATATGTTGGCATTATGATGCATGCGTTGTACTTGATGGGAACCCTCTCATAGAAGAGCATCTCACTTATATTCATCTACAGAAGAGATAAATAGAGTAAAAAGGGCATCTCGGAGCAAGATGGGGCCAAGAGGAGCCAAGAGGGGACAAGAGGAGCCATATATATATGTATATGTCACATATATATGCCAAAGAAGTCGTTATCAGAAGCCATCGAGAGCGCATACAGAGTTAACGGGAGGTATCGGGCCCATGGATGCATGCTTAATCATTATCGGGAGTCATCAGGCCATATATGCATGCTTTGACTCTATCGGGAGTGGTTGGGCACTTAAAACCCATATATATGCATTATTCAATAAACAAAGGCATTTCCCCTTTCGGCAGAAAAACACAGTTATATGTGTTAATATATATTTCGGCATATATGGATATCAGCATTTCCCCTTTCAGCGGAAAAACACAGTTATATGTGTTAATATATATTTAGGCATATATGGATATCGGCGCATCGTTAATCGGGGGTTCAGCTTTGTGCCACCGCTGAAACCTCTGATTGCAATAATATATGGACCCGATGGCATATCAAATTCGATTTGTAGTTATATCGCATCCACAGTATATTGCGATGTATAAAGGGTCGTCCACCCCAATCCTCCAATTGCGATAATTACGTGGACTCGATAATGGCATTAAAATTTGTGTATAATAATATCGCATCCGCGTTAATCGCTCATATTATAAAGGCTTCCCACATCCAATCGCCGACAGCGATGAAAGCATGTGGACCCGACAAATATATAAAGCATGGTTAATTGCCATATTACATCCGATCCATCTGATCAGCCATCGGCAATAGGCTATGATATGTGTATGCGCCGATAGTGATAAGGAGCGGACTCGATACATTATTGTTATGGGCGTATTAAGCTTGAAGTCTGTCTCTTTGTCATTTGGACCATTTTTCATCATTTTTCTCTGTTTTATCACTTAATTCATTACTTAAGTGATCGGTCCAAGCAATTGAGCCCCAGGTTTTCGGATCCCCGGTATTGATAATCTACGGTTTCGATTCATTGTTTTAACAAGAGCTTTGCTATATAAGAGGAAAAGAGATTGTTTGGCTGTAGTGAAGTGGAAGTTGAAGATCTTACTAAAGAATAGTTCTGAAAGACTTGCGATCAGTTGGGAAGTATTGGCTGAGATCTCATCGGTGCAGTCTAGCATGATTGAAGCCTGAAAATCATATATTCGTAGGAGTGATACGGTGCGTACACCCACAGTGCAGAAGACGGTGCAAGCACATATTCCCGCATATCAAAAGGCACAGGCGCAGATATTTACAGATGTTTTGGTGAAGTCACAATCCCTGGTAGAGATTTGTTTCTGCCTTTGACGAATCTGCAGGCTTCTTGGTGTGCAATATTAAGTTTTTCCTCTGTATTGATTATGTTTAGCCTCTGGGTGTGCAATAGTATGTATATCCTCTGTATTGGGTTCTGATATCGGCATAACCAGCCTTTGTATTAATGGGTGACTAGATCGGGTGGATAACTATCATAATATACTTATATGTATATTGATCTGGTGCTTGGGTGATTCTGAAGATTTGTTATACATCGATCTGGTGCTTTGGTAATTCTGAAGATTATTTGATTCTCATATACGTGATGACCATTTGATCTTCTTGGATTCAGTCTGAAAATTAATGAAACATGGTACTTAAAAGAAGTAGGGGGTTGTAGCTCCCTTCCAGGAGAGACTGGAGAACGAGAGAGAGAGTTGTAGCTCTCCGCAGGCAGCAGCCTGCGTACTAGTAAAGGACTGCACCAGTACAATTCATTGTAAAAGAAGTTCTATTTGAAAGAAGATAGAGACATATTGCAGCAGGTGGTTTTCACCCACATTGGGTTTCCACCTTATATCTGGTGTTCCTTTGTGTGACTATCTATTTTTGCTGTTCTTGTTCATTATTATTTAGTACTGATATACAAGTAAATCATCAATATCAAAAGAATAATTTAAAGTATAAATCTGGATGGTTTATTGAAAAGAATTTAAATAATACTGATTCAGCCCCCCTCTCAGTATTATTTCCAACAATTGGGATAAGAGCAGGTCCTTCAGAGAAGCTTGATCGCTTGAAGGAAGATCGTTCATCATGAGCAACTACGAGAGGGAAGCATCAATCAGGCCACCGATTTTTGATGGTACAAACTTCATATATTGGAAGGTAAGAGTCACTGCCTATCTTCAATCCCTTGGTACTGAAGTCTGGGATATCATAGATACAGGGTACACTTTTCCTTCAGCTACTCCTATAGATCCGGCTGAGAAGAAGAAATATGAAACAAATGCAAAGGTAGTCAATACTCTGTTGGGATGCCTATCCCAATCAGAATTCGTGAAGGTTATGCAATAAAAATATGCAAAAGAAATATGGGACAAGATTGTTTTGAGCTATGAAGGAGATGAATAGGTAAAACGAACAAAACTTCAAACCCTCAGGATTCAGTATGAAAATCTCAGAATGCACAATGATGAAAGTGTGGCTAACTACTTCCTTCATGTAGATGAGATTGTTAACTGCATGAAAAACTTGGGTGAAGAAATAAAAGAGGCAGTTGTGGTTGAAAAAGTTCTCAGATCTTTGTCCCCTAAGTTTGAATCTAAAGTTTCTGCAATAGAGGAAAAGGAGAATCTACGAACTCTTACCATGTCACAACTACACGGAATTTTAACTGCTTATGAAATGAGGAAAGGAGGACCTTCAGATAGGAGAGAAGCAACCTTCAAGGCTTCAGGAAAAGGAGACTACTATGAGTTAGGACATGCATCAGAAGAGGAAGAAGAATCAAATTTTGTCAAGAATCTTCAATACGGTTCTGGAAGATTCAGAGGTAAGTTACCCTTCAAATGCTTTGCTTGCAGGAGAGTCGGTCACTATGCTGCCAAATGTCCTCATACAGATAAAGGGAAAGAACCTGTTAGATGGAACAAGAAACAGAATGCAAATAAGAGAAGTTACTACACTCATGAAGATAGTGATGGTCTTTCAAATAGTGATGAAGATGAACGAGGTATCAACTATAAACTTTTAATGGGTTTTGAAGATGATGATTACATGGATGCTATAGATGTAGATGGTTTTTATGACAAGATTTCTAGACTTAAAACATGTATAGAAGAAAAGAATATGATCATTGACACTTTTCAAATCCAACTTGATGAAAAGGAACAATCTCTTGAAAAATTAGAATGTGAAATTGTTGGGCTTCGAAAAGAAATTGAGAAATCAAAGGCTCTTAATCTCAAATTTGTTAAAGGATATGAAACTCTGGATAAGATCATCAATGTACAACACTCTCCACTTATCAAGACAGGTCTAGGGTATAATGAAGAAGCATATCAAGCATCCACCTCAAAGAGTTATCTCGATGCAGCAAGGAGATATGAACAAAAGCCAAATGGAGATCACCAGGTAAAACAGGGACAAATTCCACCAAGAATAAATGTTATAGACATTTTTGGGCACTGCAACCCCAATCATAAATGTCAATAAACCAAGGGATCTTAAGTCCCTAAAAGTGTTGTTCCGACCCCTAAAAGAACAAGGTCAACTGATTACATCTTCTCCCAGAAGTTTTCCATGAAAATCTACTCAGAACTGGTCAAAACTGGACCATTTCACCTGCTCCATAGGCAAAGTGCACTGCATCCCACCTAAATACACACAGTAGGTGTTATGCATGTCAAAAATCCCTTCTATGGGGTGCGATGGGCGAGAAGGGACAAATGGCAGGGTCAATCCACAAGGTGGAGGAGCATGGAATCTTCCAGAAACTTCTCCTATGACACTTGCCTCTCTGAATTCGACCAGGGATGAGTAAGAGATCATCAATCTCCAAGTGGAATCAAGAACTATCAGAGAGAAGACACTAGTCAAATCTCAAAAGCACACTCACCCCCCTTGCAAACATCTATATATGGATCCCTCATCCCAGAGATCCGGGGGCTGGAATTTTGTATCTCGTAAGGAAGTGCTGTTGGTTTCTTGGTGTAATATCATAGTGTTGGGTGATCTAAGCTTTTCATGAGGTGAAGAAGGGCTTCTTGCTGAGAGGATGATGCTGGATCGGAACAATTGGTTGTAATTCTCTTGGCTCTTTCTTGATTATCAATAAAGCTATTCAAGTTTTCCTCCATACTCTTGTATTATTAATGTTTTATGCATTTGTATGGTCAATTTACATCTGATCCTAGCTTGTTTATGATAATAGATCTATGTTCTCGTATAGTGTTATGCTGCTGTGATTCTCCAGGTGCTCTTTGAAGCTGGGTATACGAGAAAGCTAGTAGCAGAGGACTATCAGAAGGGAGAGGAACCAAACAAGGAACCAAGTGCAAGATAGAGGTTGGTCTCCTTTATTCTTCTCTCATCTATTTCTCATAAAGGAAAAGTAGAGTGGTTTTAGTTTGTTTGTTTCTAAGGCAGCCACTAGCCTTAGTGGGATTAGCAGTTCTGCATAGACACTTTTCCTGGTAACAAAATGGTGACTCCGCTGAGGAGCGAATAGATTGTTTGTTTATCTGCATCTATTTACTTTATAAACTTACAGACGGAGCCTGAAGCCAAGCCAGCTAGCCTTTGAACTGCATTTGTTTTACGAATGCAAAGAAGATCAATGCTGCTTCAGTCAATCTCTAGGTTTTGTTTATGAATTAAACATTTGATCTACAAGCTCTCTAATTGCCCTTATGGTGGCTCTAGTAACCTCTTTAGATCTACCCCTATGATTGATTTACTGATTACCACTTGCTTGGCCTAAATCCCTGAACTGATCTGCAAACTGTGACCCGGAACCCAATCAAAGTCTCGTCCCTGGTCCAGCGCACTGTCTGTTCTGTGAACTTCAAATGCAGCGCACTTCCCGATTGTAGCAGGTGCGCTGCATTTCAGATTCACTATGTTACAGGTGCGCTGATCAGACAAGGCCTTGTTCTTAAGTTTTGGTTTCTGTGTTCACTCTTTTCAGTTCTATTCAAGAGTTTTGCTGCCTGTAGTCAGTACACTCTGTTTGAAACCCCCTTCCTTGCTGTTATTCCGCCTCCATTGTGCAAAGAACTGTAAATTTTTTATCTATTTTTTGAGTCATTTTCAGTTCTCCTTTACAAAGAAGTAGCGTAATTGTACTGTCGTTTCTTGATTTGAAAGTGTCGCAAGTGTCGTTTTCAATCATAGAAGAGAATCTGATTGTTCTAGATAGTCGATTACACTGTTACTCTTGTATTCTATCTGAATTAGTAGTTTTTCTAGTGTCGAAAGCAAGTTTTCAATTCCAAATCACAAAGTGTTGTCATTATCGTCATTTTGTCTTGAAAAGAAACTTGTTAGTAATTGTCGCTTTGAAAAAAAGTTCAGATTTGCGCATAAGCTTTCTTTTTATCATTTACATATTAAGAAGGTTGAAAACAAATACATGCATGTGCCTTCACATTTAGACTGTTTGATTGGTTTGATTTAGGACAGTGCATATAGTGTGTGCTCTTTGCTCTTTGTCGAAAGAACGCCATCTTTCTTTCCTTAGTAGCTAGGATTTTCATTTGCCAAAAGAATATTAAACAACTATTTATCATCTTAGATTGCATTTTAGGAATTGTACATCTACATCACACGGTGAACCTGAAAGGAAAATTTCGTAAGCAAGATCAACTATAAAATAAATTTAATGAATCTAAAAACGCTTTGGAACCTAACGCACAACATTTAGAAGTTTAGGCTAGAGACGTGTTCTGGCGTCGTAAAACCTGGTAACTGTTGCTTTCATTGTTGGTTGGGTGATTCCTCCACTTTGAGGTGACAAGTGCCAATACGGACTTGTGCTCCCACGTACCATCGAGTATATATTGGGAGACCACAATAGGCTTTATCCTTTATCCATAGGAAGTCGTGTCTGCCGCCCTATCGATCGCAATGCACTGAACACATCATTCGGGAAGATTGATTGCCGTGCCGTAAAAAGTATTCTGCAGTTTTGCGATTGGTTTGGTAATCCCTCTGTCTAGATTTCCAGAGCAGTCCCTTTCGTTCCTTTTCAGACTCCTTAACAGAAAAGGTCCATCTGAGCACTTGTCACTTCAGGCTCATTAAAAATCGAAGGCGACTAGAGTCATCTTTTGTTTTTTCTCGACTCTTAAAAATTGAAAAAGCGAGTTGTGTCAAAGTGTCATAAAATTTATTTTAATTAGAATAACGTCATTGTTCCCTCGTTGGTCTTAGAATTTAGTCTCCCTTCATTGCAAGTTCTTGTAGAATCGCTAGGAAATCTTTTGGATAGACTAGATATGTTTGAACAACCGTCGACATCTACGCCAGTGCCATCTGATGTAGCAGTGGCAGAGCCTCCTGCTACTACTCCAATGATGTTCATCGGTATACCATCTGTCCCGGCAAATTATCAACCACAAGCCGGAGTCTAATCAGGGACTGTTTCAACGACATGGTTAGTTCCTATTTCTTCATCCGGATTCTCATCTGGTATTTCTTATGTTGGAACTCAACAAATTGATCCAATGTGTCTTCAAAGGCCAATCTACCCTTTAAGTACTGGATTTCCACCATATGGAGGACTGTATGCCTTTTCATTGTTCCCTCCCAGAGAACAACCATATGGGAGTTTACAACAAAGTTCAGGTCAAACTGGAATGACATCTAGCGGTTGGGCACCAATACTGCCTCAGCAACCAAGGGTTGTATATTCAATGCAACCAGTCCATCCTTTGCCGAATACTCCCACTATACCTGCTACTGTGACTGCATCGCAAGTACAAGTGCTACCTGTTGTATGTCAACCCCAAGTTTCTCAGGTTGCAATACAACAACCTCTCGTCTCAGCGATTCAATCACAACCTCAGGTTAGTGCCTCCTTATCTGGAGTGACTCGAGCTCAAACAAGTACTATGACTCCTCATCTTGGTCAATCGTCCAGTATTGGACAACAGAAAATGGTCCAACAACCATGGCTAGTTCAATCTCAACAACCGCAATTCCAGCAATCATATCAAGGACCTGAGCAACAAGTCTTTGTAAGTAATGGGCAACCGCATTTCCAAAGCAGTTATCAACAACCATACTATAATGGTTATGCCCATCGACCTTACCAAGGTTACCAACATCAAATACATTATGCTGGTACGAAAAGACCCACTACTCAGGTGATTCCATCTTATCCTGGGTATGCTTCGCCTAGCCTGAATCAACAGTTGCCCTTTGTAGCAACTCTAGAATTACCAGATCTAAACCGGCTGACGAATGATCTAATTGCTTATGCCCCTTGGTGGCCAGCGATTCCGCATAAACTTCCGTCAGATATTTCTAAATTCAATGGAAATCCGGGTGAAGACCCATCGAATCATGTGATGACCTTTCATCTGTGGTGTTCATCTAACACTCTAAATGATGATTCGATTAGGCTTCGCCTTTTTCAGCGAACGTTAACTGGTCTGGCAGCAAAATGGTATATTGAATTACCTAGAGCTTCATTCAATAACTTCAGCACCCTAGCCACAACCTTTTAAACGCATTTTCAGTTACCAATAAGGTATGAAACAGGAACAGAGCTTCTTACCAATTTCAAACAGACAACGACCACTCACATATCTGATCATATTCATGAGTGGTGACGTCGTCGCAGAATGGTAAAAACATATGTTCCTGATCAGCTGCTAGCTGAATGGTTTATTAAGTCATTATTACCTTCTATCACAAAAGATGTGGCAAAGGGAGGAGTCATCACTGAAGAGCAAGTTATTTCCCGTGCACAATATCTAGACTTGATCTATACTCAGTCTGGCATGCTCTATGATAAAATACCTGATGCTCCTAGACCAGAATTTTCCGTTCCTCCCCCTCCTAAATCAAACAAAGACTCTCATGCCGGCGATGGCGTCATAGGTACGGCAAACACAAAATCGACAAAGGCTACATCTAAGAAAGCCCGTAAGATTTCTGATCAAAATGCAAATAAACAACTTCTTGCCTCGGAGGTAAGTACCGTGTCGACCGACAAGGGCAAACATCTGAAGCAACCAGGAGGCAAGAAGAAAAAGAAAGGGAGAAAAAAGAAGCAGGATGAGTCATCTCCTAGAAAACCTTCTGCAAACCCTTCTGGGCAAAGGAAACCCCCTGCGAGGTGTCAGATATGCGATGAGGATCATCGGACAAGAGATTGTCCACATAAAGCTGAAGTTAAGAAACTCTTGAAGAGTTCAAAAACCTCAGCAGTATTGACTGATCCGTTTCCAAACCCGGGAACCAAACTGGTTGCTAATCAAAATGCTTCCCGATCCCAAGTGCTTATGTTGTCTATCTCAAAGCAGCAAAGTGATGCTTTGACAAGTAGTAAAGATTACGGGAATCCACAGCTGTCGAATAACAAGGCTAATGAACAACCTAGTAGTTCGACAACAACTTTGATCGAAGTTGTGCCACCCATCATTCCTAAACCAATGATAAAGTCGCCAAAGGGGGTAGTACACAAATCGACATTTAATCCTCGTGCCAAAGTAGCACAGAATTATAATATAGTAGAGGACCTGGCCCAATCGCCGTCCACTATGTCGACACTTCAGGTACCGCAAAATTGCCTCTCCCAAAAGCAAGATCTATTATCAGTAATAGGTGGGATTGACCAAATGGATTCCAATCTTGTATCCTTTAATCACAAAGGATATGACCCTTAGTTACCAGCTCAACTAGCTTTCCTTATTCAATTGAAAGCCCTCAACAAAACTGTTCATCGAACAATTATTGATGAGGGGGCATCTACATGTATTACGTCAATGAGTTGCTGGAAAAATTTAGGCTCACCACCCTTGTCACGATTGTCAACAATGTTAAAAGCATTTGATGGATGATCATACACTCCATACGGGATTTTAAGTAACTTTCAAGTTGAACTAGGGGGAAAAACAGTAGAAATTGATGTTGAAGTAATCGATGGAAACCTCGATTACAACATCCTACTGGGAAGGCCCTGGATATATGCCATGGCCGCAGTTGTGTCGACCTACTTCAGGAAGATTGAATTTCCCTTTCAAGGAGGAATTACAATCGTTGACCAACAAACATTTCTCCCCAACAGTTCACAAGTTACGGGAAGCATCCCAATGATCCACGGAAGCAATCATTCGCTTCAAAATATCGGAGTAGGTCTCCTAAAAGACCCGGCCTTAATGGGTACTTTTGCCCTACCGCCTCCAAGTAATCTGGTGGAAGTGGCCACCGTGGAAACCTACAATATGAAATCTTCTATATCTAATGGATTCAGAAGATTCCTGAACATTTTGATAGCATGGATCATCGCCCTAATAGAAATATTGTAGCAATCAATTTTCTTGGCCTGGGGGGCAAACTCAAATCAACACTCATCGAGTTTTTGGATAAATAGGTCTAAGGAATATGGCACCTCTTCAGATCCTTGGTTGCATATACACTCTACAGACAAAGGAATGATTCAGTCAATGATGATAGGAGAGACACCATGGGAAGATCACCACCATCGTTCCCATCTTCCGAATTACCATGAAGATTATTCCAGTGACCTTAATCATCCTTCAGTTTTTTATTTTCTATCAAATACTGTAAATACGGTGAATTCTGAGGATAGTTCTTTTACTGTGTCAACCTCATTAAAAAATGAAACAACTCCCTTTCCAAATTGAGTCTTTGATTACGATCTCGTAAAATCCAAGTCGAGACTTTCAAAGATCTCAGAGGTAAACCTTCATTCCAACCACAAAGTTGAATGCAATGAAGCTTGGGGGGCATGCACCTCGATTTGCGTTATTATGCTGGGGGCATGCAAACTTATCACGAGCAGTGTTACCGAAGGGCTCAAGCTTGTTAAAAAAATAAACCCGCATCGAGCAGTTTTAGCACATAGTTCAAGTTCGTTAAAAAATAAACATAAGTCATGAGCAAATGTTTCTCCTCGCGTTTAAGCTCATTAAAAAATGAACAGGTAAATAACCATCGTGAATGTAGTACTTCAGCCTTTAAAGCCTTGGTCGTGTTCTCACCATCACCTCCACTCTGTATTGGCTGATCATTCACCTCCATTTGATTGTTTACCCCTTTTGAGGAACAGCTGCGAAGAGTGATCCTGTTAGCCATCCTTGTAACACTGCCATGATTGGAAAATTCCAAACCTTACCTGGAATCAGCTGCTACCCAAATTTATCACTCGTTCCTCAAAGACGAGTCTCCTTTAAGCTCTTTTCAGCTGACTCGTAAAATATGAAAAGATTGCCGAGCCATTGGCCTCTCCAGCTCATTAAAGTGACCGGAAGTGCTATCCCTCCTTTAGATTTTAATCTTTTTGGACCTGAGGGATTATTACACAAAAAGATCGAGCGCTTGTTTTGTTCAGCTCGTTAAAGGTACCGAAAATTCATCCCTTCTGTATTATTTTATACTTTTTCGGACTTAAGGGATTAGATGACGAAAAAGGATTTTTGTAGTTTCCTTTACGTCCCTTTTCAGACTCTCTAAAAATGAAAAGGACCGAGTTATCTTTGTCGTTAAACTCGTTAAAACCTAATAGCGACAAACTGTCCATAACAGACAAGAACGAGTTTCACTATCGCTAGGCTCGTTAAAACATAGCAATGGGTTTGCCCGAAGGGAAAATTATAGAACAAGCATATGTTAGCCTCCTCAAGCTTGACAAAAATAAAGAGGTACTAGTCAGCAATGACTGGGGAAAAATTGGGAAGAAAACTTGAAGAAACTTTGTTGGTAGCAAGTCGCTCTTGAACATGACACTTTCACTCCGCATCCAAGTCGGGTTGGGTTGTTCCATTCACTGGTCACATCACCATGGTTCCATCATGCCATCCACATTTGGGGTTAATGCTACCAATCCATCATGTCAGTGTCGCCGATATGTTCAAGAGAAGTCACTCAGAGAATTCGCTTGTGTCTCGCCCACTGCAATACATTTACGCTCCATTCTTTCATGACCGCCGCCTTGAACCTTATATCACTAGATCGTTTTCACCTCCATTAAAATCATTTGCTCCATTCTGTGTCATTGATGTGGGATTCATGAAGGCCCTCCTATGACGGATCGCTTCTTGTTGACATTAGCTCATTATCCAAGAAGTTGATCTAGGAACAACCCTTTCAGTACTTTGAAGCTTGCATGCCTCAATGGCAAGTTTCTCACTTCCGGCGACAGGTTTACATTAATGGCCTTCGACCGAAAGATTTTGCGTGGTGTTCGATGCCAAGTCCTTTATTCACACCACGTGAATTGTACTGTAGTACCTTGAGGGTCATCATCATTATCGGTGATTCCTCTTGCGCCTGTTAACAGCTTACATCATTGGCTGGTAATCAGGTGATTTCTTTCCATGTTCGACTCCATAACATCTCTCACATGGATCAACTTGTACTTTGAGTGAAGATCGATCGAGATTGAAGACCCCGGATCTAGTTTCATCCATCCGGGCTGCGATATATATTCAAGAAAATAAAGACATCAAATGTACTTCATTGCTGCACAGATAATCATCCAACCTAAGGGATGATGGCTCTACCAGAATCATCAGTCTACACTCAGACGATTGTCTGTCCTATGTACATGAAAATGAATTTATAAAGTTGAGCATGGGAATGCCCGCCTCAGCTAGGTTATGAAAATATTATGAAGATAATGTATTGTATTGTATCTTATTACAGGTCTCCTTCCAGCTTGAAAGAACTTCAGATCCTCATGATAAAGCATTTCACCCGACATCCACAAATTAATGACCTCATGCTTTAGGGGGAAACTGTTATAGACATTTTTGGGCACTGCAACCCCAATCATAAATGTCAATAAACCAAGGGCTCTTAAGTCCCTAAAAGTGTTGTTCCGACCCCTAAAAGAACAAGGTCAACTGATTACATCTTCTCCCAGAAGTTCTTCATGAAAATATACTTAGAACTAGTCAAAACTGGACCATTTCACCTGCTCCATAGGCAAAGTGCACTGCATCCCACCTAAATACACACAGTAGGTGCGATGCATGTCAAAAATCCCTTCTATGGGGTGCGATGGCCGAGAAGGGACAAATGGCAGGGTCAATCCGCAAGGTGGAGGAGCATGGAATCTTCCAGAAACTTCTCCTATGACACTTGCCTCTCTGAATTCGACCAAGGATGAGTAAGAGATCATCAATCTCCAAGTGGAGTCAAGAACTATCTGAGAGAAGACACTAGTCAAATCTCAAAAGCTGACTCACCCCCCTTGCAAACATCTATATATGGATCCCTTATCCCAGAGATCCGGGGGCTGGAATTTTGTATCTTGTAAGGAAGTGCTGTCGGTTTCTTGGTGTAATATCATAGTGTTGGGTGATCTAAGCTTTTCATGAGGTGAAGAAGGGCTTCTTGCTAAGAGGATGATGCTGGGTCAGAACAATTGGTTGTAATTCTCTTGGCTCTTTCTTGATTATCAATAAATCTATTCAAGTTTTCCACCATGCTCTTGTATTATTCATGTTTTATGCATTTGTATGGTCAATTTACATCTGATCCTAGATTGTTTATGATAATAGATCTATGTTCTCGTATAGTGTTATGCTGCTGTGATTCTCTAGGTGCTCTTTGAAGCTGGGTATACGAGAAAGCTAGTAGCAGAGGACTATCAGAAGAGAGAGGAACCAAACAAGGAACCAAGCGCAAGACAGAGGTTGGTCTCCTTTATTCTTCTCTCATCTATTTCTCATAAAGGAAAATTAGAGTGGTTTTAGTTTGTTTGTTTCTAAGGCAGCCACTAGCCTTAGTGGGATTAGCAGTTTTACATAGACACTTTTCCCGGTAACAATAAACCAGGGATAATTCACCTTAAGGGCAAACAAAAGCTATAATTATCCACAGGTAAGATCTTCTCAATTTATCTCAAGAATGGATGACAATAGAAACTATAATCATATGGCTAGTAAATTTGATAATCGCAGAAGTTTTTTCAATGGCCAATGTTTCTCTTGCCATAACTTTGGTCACAAAGCAACTCAATGTGTTGCCTATAAGACAATCATGACTAGAGAAGCTCAAAAACAAAGAAGTGTGACTGGAATTGCAAAAAATAACCTATAACAACTTTTCGGCTCTTGAAAGTGAAATAGAATGTTCTATTTATAATAACTTTGGCCATGAAGATTCCAAATTCAGAAGCAGGTTTCAACAGACAAAGGAACTAGCCTCGAGCACTAGAACATGGAGGATAAAGGAACCACTACCAGAAATATGTGGAATAGCCTTTTATGCAGAAGGACGGGAAAATCAATGGTACATTGACAGTGGATGTTCAAAACACATGACGGGTGATAAAGAAAAACTTGAATCATATAGTGTTTTAGAAAAGGGTAAGAAAGTCTCTTTTTGAAATGATACCCCTGCAACCATAAAAGGAAAAGGCACTGCTCAATTGAAGGAAAAGGTAAAAGCTGGAAATGTTTTGTATGTTGATGGATTGAAGCATAATCTTCTGAGTGTCAGTCAGATGTGCGATCAAGGAACTGAGGTAATATTTCGATCAAATGGATGTAGTGTTCGTGATCTCAATACAGGAAAAGTAGTAATCAAAGGTAGAAGAACTCCAAATAATTTATACATATTTGAAGAAGGACAACAACAATGCTATTTGAGCAAGGACGATGAACATTGGTTGTGGCACCGAAGGTTGGGGCACCTAAGCTTTTCACAAATAAGGAAAGCATGTAAATACCAGGTAGTCCGTGGTCTTCGAGACATCAAAATTCCAGACAACACAATATGCAAATCATGTCAGTTTGGCAAGCAAACCAGAACTAACTTTCCTGAAAAAGAAGGATCAGCTAGCAGGCCTCTTCAGCTGGTACATACCAATGTATGTGGTCCATTTAGGACAAGGTCACCTCGAGGAGAAGAATATTTTATATTATTCATTGATGACTTCTCTAGGATGGTTTGGTTAGGACTTATGAAGCACAAAGACGAAGCATTCGAAAAATTCAAAGCTTTCAAAGCCCTGGCTGAAAATGAATCGAATCACAAAATTAAGTGCCTCAGGTCTGACAGAGGTGGGGAGTTTACCTCAAATGAATTTTTTGACTTTTGTGAAGAACATGGAATAAGAAGGGAATTTTCTATAGCTAGGACTCCTCAGTAAAATGGAGTGGTGGAAAGGATGAACAGAACTGTTCAACAAATTGCTCATGCTATGCTTGATGAATCTGGAACTCCCGCAACCTTCTGGGGTGAAGCCGCATTTGCTGCTGTTGTCATCCTCAACAAAACAAATGTCCAAGTGAACAACACTCAAACTCCTTATGAGATCTGTTATGGCGAGATGCCTTCGGTAAAGCATTTTAAAATTTTGGAAGCAAATGCTATATCAAGAACAATGATGAACAGCTTGGCAAACTTGAACCTAGAGCAGATGAAGGCATTCTTCTTGGTTATTCTCCCCACAGCAAAGCTTATAAGTGTTACAATAAAAGACTTGGAAGAATTGTTGACAGCATTGATGTAGTGGTTGATGAAAAAGGATACATTCCTAGGCCAGTAAATTATGAAAATATCGAAGAGGATGAAGACTACCTTCCAAATCAGACTAATGATGAAGAAGAAGAACCTCAAGAGACACCAGAGGAACAGATAAGGATAGAAGAGAAGACTCCATCCAGGTATGTACAGAAGAATCATCCAAAATCTCAAATTATGGGACAAAAGGAGGTAGGCGTACAAACAAGAAGAACAACTGCAGAAGCTTCAAGCTATTTGGCATTACTCTCCTCCACTGAACCACAAAATGTAAGAGAGGCATGCAAGGATGAATTTTGGGTCAAGGCAATGGATGAAGAACTTGAACAAATCGAAAAGAACAACACTTGGGAGTTGGTTCCTAGACCAAAGGATAAGAATGTCATAGGAACAAAATGGATCTTCAAAAATAAGTTGATCGAAAATGGGGAAGTAATTAGAAACAAGGCCAGACTTGTTTGTAAAGGGTATGCCCAACAAGAAGGAATAGATTTTGAAGAGACTTTTTCTCCTGTTGCAAGACTTGAGGCCATCCAAATGTTCCTTGCTCTCTCAAGCTTTCAAAAGTTCAAAGTATTTCAAATGGATGTGAAATCAGCTTTTCTGAATGGAGACTTAGAAGAAGAAGTATACATTGAGCAGCCAGATGGTTTCATTCTTGGGAATGATCCAAATCTTGTATGCAAACTAAAAAAGGCTCTCTATGGTCTTAAACGGGCTCTAAGGGCTTGGTACTACCGTTTGGACAAATATCTTCATCAACAAGGTTTTTCAAAAGGATCAGCAGATAGCAATCTTTATATAAAAATTGAAAATGACAAATTGCTAATACTTGTTGTGTATGTAGAT
>APFE031756134.1:1656-15450 GCA_000404065.3 Pinus taeda | reverse complement strand
AGTTTGGGGCTGCAGCATCTCCAGAGAATCATGGAGGAAGATTGAGCAAATCCAGAAGCGTTTTATAACTTATAACCTAAAAATTAAAAGTAATACACCATATCCTATTCTCCTTATATAAGCCGGTCTTTCTTCTATTGAGAGCCTAGCTATGCTCAGGTTTATGATGTACAAGCACAAGCTCAATAACATAGACAATCATAGGCTTCCTAAGCTAGCTTTAAATTCCAGCCAAAATCACCTAAGGCTTAACCAAGGATGGCATAAGGACACAAGGGCCTGGTTAAACTATTGTGAGATCAATGAGAACGATGCTTTGCAAAACATAAATAACATTAAAGATATTGTTACTTCTAAGTTCAAAGAGAAGTTATGGTGTGAGAAAGATTTAGCGTCTAAAAGAAAATTAAGTTATTATAAGAAGGTCATCAACCCCACCCTTGAAGACCAAAAGTATCTCTCTATTCTAACTAGCTCAAAAAAGAAAATTAATATAGCAAAGATTAGAACGAATTCTCATGAGCTCCATAGTGAAACTGGCCGCTGGGTAGTTCCTAAAACACCATGGATAGAAAGGATCTGTCATATTTGTGAGAATAGGAGCATCGAGGATGAAAACCACTTCCTCTTAGAGTGCCCTGCTTACAACCACATTAGATCTCAATTTCACAACCTTTGTTACAATACTGACCTTCCTAGCCTTTTACAATGCCCAAATTATAATGAACTCGGGAGGCTTCTCTCCAAGCTTTTTGAGCATAGGAATAAAATCTTAAATCAAAATAAATAATTTGTCTTTTTAGGTCCGATAGATCATTATTTGGTCTCAGTGGACGTTAACCATCATCTTCATCTTCATCTTCATCTTCAGAATAAGAAAAATTATTAATAAGTAATTTATGCGGTTAAGGACAAGCTCAAGAATAAAACAAGATGGAAGAAGAAAAGCGAAAGAAAACTAAAAATGGGATCAAGAAGAGAGAAAAAATATTAAAGCATTAAAATTAAAGCTCTAATCCATGCCACCAAAACCAAAGAATAAATCATGAATATGAATATAAAATAAATACAATAAGCATACCTGTCATGGTTGTACGCTTCTCCACTGTAAATACGAATATAGGCTTCCTGACATCGACTTTCATTCATCCATGCACCCTTTGTGGAAGATCTTCTCTCTGATCCTCTTGGTCAGGTCAATTCAAATCCAAATCGGGTCTTCTTTATCAAAAGCTACAATGAAATTCCTTACCATTGCAAATGATGAAACAAATGGTCTCTCATTCATCCTACAAATGCAGATCTTTCTTTGGGAACAAATGATGACAACAAAAATCGTTAAACTTCGTTGGGCCAGGCCATGTGCTGTCGATTACCGTCGGATCTGGCCGTGAGTGTTAAGAATTGTTGATCTCTTCATATTCGCCCTCTGGTTCCTTAAGGTCCACCTTCAAAACCGAAGGATTATTGTTGCACACTCTCGCTTATTTTCAAGGATGCCGTAGTTGCTACATCAGTTTGTAAGGGATATGAACACCATCAAGGCCAGAGAATGCTCCTCCATGAACTCACTCATCTTGCAGGGTCTCTTCAAATCGTTCTGGAGGAGCTACAACAGTTCCCTCAAGGCTTCCTCCATGAACACCATCAATGCCTCCTCCATGAACTCACTCATCTTGCAGGGTCTCTTCAAATGGTTGAGGTCATTCTTGCAATAAACTCACAATCTTTTATTTTAAGTTCTTGCAAGAAACACTGGCTTGAGTTTGCTAATACCAATTCTAGCACTAGTACAGGGTACAGATACACACCAAACACAGATACAATATAAACAAAAGCAAAGGAACCAACAGAGTCACAGAGGCACAAACATTGACGTACACCAGAGAAAAACTTCGCTGTTTGGCCAACAGAGAAGATAGAAGAGGAGGATGTGAACCAATAACTTGGAACTATTCGAATAAATGCACTCATATATATATATGCACCTCATCATCTATTTAGAAAAGGCATAAAGATTCCATCCAAAAAGCTGTGATCCGTTTAAGGAGCCGAATCCCGATCACAGTTTACCACAAAGTCTATAACAAAAAAACGTGAGATGCTTTTCTTCAAATTATAACAAAAAAAAGCGTGAGATGCTTTTCTTGAAAATGCGAAATTCGCTTCACATCCACGTCATCTCATCTATCCACGCCGGTGCAAATTTGAAATGTTCTTTGATACACGCCACGTCATCCACGCCGGTGCAAATATACACGCTAAATAGTACTTTATGTAATGTTGGCGCAAACTTTTTGTGGTTCTCTTCTTTTGGCTGTCAACGATTCGATTAATATTTAGAAAGTTAGCGTCAAAGGCAGTGATCGTAGAGATCGTTATATTTCTTTATAGCTCGTTATATTTCTTTATTACTATTTTAACGTGTTAAATATTATTGACCGTTATTTCTTTATTACTATTTTAACGTGTTAAATATTATTGACCGTTTTTATTTAGTTTCAATACCGATAGAATTGAATTATTTTTTAATTTTTATTTATTTTTATCGAAAATCCTATTTTCCGATTCGAAGTTATATTTTGCTAGTTTTACTTTTTAAAATTTATTTATTTTTTTAATTGAAAATCATGTTTTTGGATTCGAAGTGAAAATAACATTACATAAAGTATGTAATGTACATAGTTTAGGCTCTTTCCGGTCCATGGTTTCTACTATTAACAATTTCTTTATCTCTTTCATATTATGTATTCAATAATATATATAAACTTTTTCATTTAGGTTTCAATATTCAATAATATATAGCATGTCTATATTTAAATTTCAATAGTAATAGATTTATTTTTAAGTTTGATATGCATTTTTAATTTGAAAATGACAAGTTTCTTATATTAAATTATATGTTTACCTATTTCAAATGTGATTAGTAAATCAAAGTTAAGATGAAGTCAAACTTAATTATATAAATAAACATGTTTCTTTTAAAATAGAATAGGGATTCCAAAATTTTAATCTAATTATTAATTATTATAACATTTATGGTAGGACTATTAAATATTCTATAAAAAAATTAGTATTATACACAAGTCAAACACTAAGATTTGTGGGCAAGGTAGTTATGTTTTTTTTTGTCTTTTTAGTTAGTTAAATTGATTAATTAACAAAATATCATATGAGCAAGTTTCATATGAAATGTGTTATGTTTTCTTCGGCATATGATATTAAGAAGCCATGGCTCTAGCCCATGCTATTGTAACATATCCTATTTATAGATTAAGAAACTCCCTAATAAAGTGGATATAAATCTTGATGGATAAAAATCTTATGTTTAACTTATAATAATAATAATAATAATAATGTGGTTAATTTGATAATTTTTCAAATTTTAACAACGTAAGATGTATTATGAAGTAGATGTTTTGATGTTTATTTTGTATTGATAATTATTTACATTTACTAGTCATTTAATTTATATAATTATGCTAACATGTAAATTTCTATTAAAAATGGTTTTTTCGTATTTATAATTCTTTTTCACTATACCATAGATTGTGTACTTGACATATACAAATAGATTTGCATGCTATGCATGTCCACTATAGAGTAGATTCGTTGAAAACTTCAAAAATCCAGATCATGGATAATAATAAAGCCATTACCTATCAAGATCATAACCATCTACATCAGAAGATATAACTACTTTCACCATCGATGACCTGATAATAATATGTGTATCTTTAGACTGAGATTTATTTTTAGTACTAGAAGATTTATGTTCATTGTGTCTTTCCTTAGCTTGAATTGAAGTTTTGATTTCCTTATTTTCATGGACAATATTACTAAATAGTTTTCAAGGTACAGGACAATGAGCAAGTATTGTTCGTACCAATACATGTTCTTATTCTACGCTCGTTCAAATGGATGACTCTTGGAGGACTGTCATCATAACAAGAGGCATGGATGAGCCTCGATGTGGACAAACGCAGCATTTCTAGGATTATTCTATTGTCTCTTTCACCTTGCTCAGGAAACTTTCCTCTGAATTAGCTTAATATTAACTTTAGATTGAGGGTTTTGTTCTCATTGTATTATCACTTTTGGGCCAGAGACTTACCCTGGAGTGTTTTGCTTCTCTTTTATCCTTAAATTCCTATTTTAATTCCGTATCACAAACAATAATACCCTTATTCATGCTTCTAGTTAAGCGAGCACAAGTAGGTATGGGGATTTCAATATTATTATCATTCGAAATGAAAGGGTTTTCTTCATGAAATGATTCTTCTCAATCATTATATAGTGAATGACATTATCGTAACTGAAGGGTTATGTGTACAAATGCCTGAGGAATTATAATACTCGGGTAATTGGGGTTTTTCAAAACCATTTCGATCTAGTAAATGATCTGATTGATCCCTTGTCTTTTCCAAATGGTTTCTAACTAGAATATAGATCAAATTGTGATGAAAGAGTGGTATTTTAGACTTCTTTCGATGTGACTAGTATGTGCAAGACATTTTAGTTAGGATTTTATATAGATAAAATGAAAAGTTAAGTTTATGGATGAGAAATGTCATTAACCACCTTTTATGGTAAATAAAAACCAGACTATGTCACCCTTTACAAGTAACATATTAATGAAAAAAAAGCACTAAATTATGCCATTTAGATTTCAAAAAGGAAATTGGCATACCTTTTACATGATATCCACAATATTTACTGACGATAAGTTGCTTCTAGGGAATGTCACACATTGCGCAATTTTTAGACCATTTCTCTCTCTCAAAGGGGATATGAGTAGTTGTTGCAATGAAATAAATATATGTAACCATATCTAGATCCCCAACTATGGCTTTCTTCGTATCAAAAGAATATGAAAAATCCCTAATAAACCCTTTACCATAACCATGAAACAATTGAAGTAAATCCCAACAGTTGACCTATTGGAACAAGTCTACACATTCATGATATGCCTCTACTATCTCAGCTCGAATGATGTTAAAATGGATAAGGGGTGCCACAGTTAGAATTGAAGCTGGTTTCAACTAGGAATTAGGTGAAACAAAGAGGGAAAATGTGAAAGAAGTGAGTCAACTGACCCTAACTTACATAACAATGTAAAAAATATGAACAAGAACAATGAAGTAACAAGGTGTTGGTAACCTTCAAACCCCAAGGGATTAACTCAAATGTTGATAGTCGAGATATATGGTATAGAGACATTAATGGTTGTCATATATGAGTGTTTGTGATTTGAGACAATTGGTGCAAATCAGGATTAACATACCTGAAGATAATGCCAAAACACCCATAAAACCATGATAAAAGTTTGAAAGCAATAGCGCTTAGCCCAAGAACCATCATTTCTCATGATTGCAGATATGAAACTTTCAAAAGAAATATCACTATACACATGAATATAAACTCACAATAATCGCAAATGAGTTTTGTAGTCAGTAATATATTTAAACCAAGTCTTATGTAATAAGTTAATGATATAACAAATATTCAAATATGGAAAATAAACCAAATGTAAAAGCAATCAAGTGTAAATTATCACATAGTTTATAATGCATTAGGTAATTACTGTTGATTAACTTATACCACATGTATATATTAGGGCATATACACAATTCAATCAAGCATATGAAAAGAAGAGACAATGTTTTTATATTGCTACTGAATGGGAGAAAGTTTCATCAACAAAACATTGATATTAGGTCTTTAAAATGTACAAAAAAACCAATAACAAACAAGTCAAAGAAACCAAAGATATGTCATATCACAATTATAAAAATTAAAAGAAAACTACATGTCAAAACTATAGAAATTCCCACTGTAGATCAATAGCTTATGTAATATCCTAAAACACAATACAAGATCTACTTCTACAACACTTTGTGGAAGCTTAATCAAATTGAGCAATATCAAGAGAACACATACAACTGAGAATGAGAAATCAATCACACATAACACAAAAGAAATATCACGGGGAAAGCCTCAGCCTAAAACCCGAACTTTGTATTATCATACAAGTAGAAATATGTTCAAATTACAAAAAGAATCAGCTCACAAGTTATCCTCCTCTCTCTATAGTAAAATTGATGCTCATAGATGGTCAAAGGATTCTCATAAACGTTCTCCTCTACCCTCCAAGCCTCCTATTTCCTTGCGCAATTTTTCTTGGGGTCCAGTGATGTCACATGTGTAAATTGGCATCATTGCACTCATTGTAACCTCTAATTTAACTGCACAATCTTGAAGGAGATAAATCCTTCTCCATGGAAGAGTTTCCTTTATAGGAAAAATCCATCCAATTGATAGTACATTTTCCCTCCTCTGATCTCAACTGGGTCTTTCTTTGAACTGACATACATGAGTTATTTATGAGAGAATATTCAGTTAAGTGAAGTGCAGTAGTTACATGCATGCAAGCATTAACTAACTGAACTTACAATTAATTCAACAAACTATTTGAATTAATCTAACTAGACTTGACTCAATTAACTAAGTCAACTCATTACATCTCATAATTACATCTCATCCTTATCCTTTAACTGATGGATAAATTCCTCAATTAATGGAGAAACTGTTGCATGTCCCCACATAGAATTCAAGTTTGATTTTCCTTAACTAATTAACTCAAGATGAATTAATTAATTATTTTAAAAATTGCTGCTAAGATCAAATTCAAATTTTACTTCACTATTTTAGTATAGGGACTAACTAAAATAGGAATCCAACATGAACTGCTAAAAATAACAATTCTATTTTTAGCACTTCCATTTTTCATTCCTTGTTGCTTAGTCAAGCACTAGTACCTGAACTACTATTTATAGCAGTGTTGTTTTTAGCACTTCTATTTTTATCATTTCTTGTTTCCATTTTCAATGCTCCCTCTCAACAAGAAAGGCTTTAACTCAAACCCAATCCTGAACCTTTAGAATGTTCTACATTCAACACTTCTTCCAAGTGTGGACACTCCAACAACTCTAGAAACAAAAAAACTCCCAACTAACCTCTCTATTGGGCTAGAAACATACTTTGATGTTGAAACTCCCTCTTCCACTAAAAAGTGCTCCCTTTCTAACCTCTGAGCTGTAGCAACACTCCATGCGTCTCACACCATTGCACACCTGTTTGTGCCATCCTGCACTTATGCAACCTCCTATTCCTTTTGCATTGTTGCAACCTATTAGCTTTGCATTGTCTTGGGACTCTTACACTATAGCTCTCTCTGCTACTCCATTCGCATCTGTCTCTACCTAATTAGCCAGTCCCACTACTCTTCATCAGGGCTCCTGTACCAAAGTCAAATCAAAGACGTTCGATGCCTCAAGGATCCTGCCCCTATTCCAGCCTCCTTGGGATGATCACTCTACATCACCCCACCTCCTACATGGAGGTATGGATGCATGTGATCCCTCTACCCACCTAGCTCAAAATTTCCCCCTACTAGACGTCTTTGCATGAGTGGATGCGTCCACTTGATCTCCTCTCACCTTCTCCAGTTGTGGCTGCTCCACAACCTCTTGAAGCTGCTTCACCAATCGTGGCTCCTCCATAATCGTTTGAGACTTCTCCTGTGGCTACATGTTGAGAGGTAATGTACTCTCCCTCTCAACCACCAAGTCTCCATCAATAGCCTTGCTTCTCAAGGCTTTGCATGCATCTTGAACCTTAAGAGCATACAGGTTATTGACTCGTGAACTGATCTACTTCACCTGTCTTGTGGTGATGTGTCTAAGGAAAGCCTTTCCCTTACTGAAGACTACATCATAGCCTCTATCTTCCAACATCGTGATCAACACCGAGTTTTTCTTCAGTCCTAGTACATACTTTACATCTGTCAAGGTAATGTGAGCTCCATGCTCTCTCTGAAAAACAACTTTGGCTACACCTGAGACACTATACTTTTCATCATTACCCGTCTCTATGAGTATCTGGAGATATTTCTCCTCCAAGGTACTGAACAAACTCTTTTCGCTGGTTATGTGGAAAGAATATCCACTGTCAAGAAACAAACCACTTCCCACCAGGGATGAAACCATCCATGTGAAGAGTGTGAAATCCAACTCGAACTGTGAGGCAAGAGCCTCACTTTCTGATCCTTCCAAGGATCCCTTCTTGGATTTCTTTAGTGGAAAATTTATAACAGAATGGCCCACCTCATGACAACGAAAGCATCACACTTTCAATTTTTCAAACTCCTTCCCATCATGGGAAGAACTCAAATTGGAATGAGAATCCTTCTCCTCCCCTTTCTTTGCCTTACTCGCTAAGGTAAAATTTTCTTTATCCTCCATGGATGAAGAAACATCTCTGGTGCTTCTTCTTATCTCCTCCTACATCAAATCCGACCAAATTCATTCCCAATTCGGTAGTTTTTCTCTTCTATTAACGGAGTCTTGGTAGCTATGACAACTCTTAGGAAAACCGAGGAGTGCATGACTCACCATGTCATCATTGCATGTCATGATCCCTACACTTCCAAGCTCATCCCTGCAAGTGGTGAGCTTGTTCAGATATGTAGAGATCTTGTCGCCCTTTTTACACTTGAGCTTACGAAGCTTGTATTTTAGCGCCAGCTTCCTCTGATCGCTATTGTTCTGATATAAATCTTTCAATGTTTTCCACATTGAAAATAATGTCTTCTTCCCATCGAGGTTCGAGAGAATGTGGTCTCGAACTCCCTCTAGGAGGATTCTCCTTGCTCTAGCCACACATTTATTCCATTTCGCTAGTTGAGTAGCATCAGTCGGCTTGGGGACTTCTTGATTAATGAAGTCCTTTAGGCCATTATCCTCTAATAATGCCTCCATGTGATCCTTCCATGTTATATAATTCAAGCTGCCATCAAGGGCATACTCGAGTCTTTAACCATTCAATGCCGTGAAATTGAGATGTGATAAGAACTTGATTTCTATTCAGGAACTACAAACTTCGAACTTCTCCCTTCTTGTATATTGTTCTTCTCCTTTGATCATCTTTGCTCCGATACCATGTAAAAATTCCCTTTGTAGATCAATAGATTATGTAATATCCTCAAACATAGTACAATATCTACTTCTACAACACTTTGTGGAAGCTTAATTGAATTGAGCAAGATCAAGAGAACACATATAACTGGGAATTAGAAATCAATCACACATAACACATAAGAAATATCACGGGGAAAGCCTCAGCCTAAAACCCCAACTCTATATTATCATAAAAGTGGAAATATGTTCAGATTACAAAAAGAATCAGCTCACAAGCTATCCTTCTCTCTCTGCAATCAAAAATCTACTCATAGATAGTCAAAGGCTTCTGACAAACCTTCTCCTCTGCCCTCCAAGCCTCTTATTCCCTTGTGCAATTTTTCTTGGGGTCCAGTGATGTCACATGTGTGAATTGGCCTCATCACCCTCACTGTAACCTCTGATCTAACTACGCAATCCTGAAAGAGATAAATCCTTCTCCATGGATGAGTTTCCTCTATAGGAAAAATTGATCGAACTGATAGTACATTGTCCCTCCTATGATCTCAACTAGGTCTTTCTCTGAACTGACATGCATGAGTTATTTATGAGAGAATATTCAGTTATCTGAAGTGCAGTAGTTACATGCATGCAAGCATTAACTAACTGAACTTATAATTAATTCAACAAACTGTTTAAATTAATGTAACTGAACTTGGCTCAGTTAACTAAGCCAACTAATTACAACTCATAATTACAAATCATCCTGATCCTTTAACTGATGGATAGATTCCTCAATTAATGGAGAAACTGTTGCATGTCCAAACATAGACTTCAAGTTTGATTTTCCTTAACTAATTAACTCGAGATGAATTAATTAATTATTTTACAAACTGTTGCTAAGATCAAATTCAAATTTTACTTCACTATTTTAGTATAGGGACTAACTAAAATAGGAATCCATCCCGAAATGCTAACAATAGCAATGTTATTTTTAGCACTTCCATTTTTCATTCCTTGTTGCTTAGCCTAGCAGTGGTACTTGAACTGGTATTTATAGAAGTGATATTTTTATCACTTCTATTTTTAGCACTTATTGTTGCCATTTTCAACAAAAACAATTCCAATCATATAAAATCAAATCCAAACACTGACATACACAAACATTGACATACGCGAAAATAATTGTTGCAAGTACAAATGATAGAAGAAGGGTAAGTGAACAAAAGAACTTTGAACTATTCATTTAAAGACATCCATATATATTCGTTTAAAGATTCCCTCAATCATGTATCTAAAAAAACGTGTGATCGATCGTTAAATGAGCGGATCACAATTTACCACAATGTCTATAAAGAAAAGCATGAGATGTGTTTCGTGAAATTCTCTCCACATCACTTCAAAGTATTTTATGTAATATTGGCACAGGCCCTTTTTGGTCTTATGCTTTTGGCTGTCAATGATTAATATTATAAGGTTATCAGAGATATAGTAATCATCATTATACTTCTATATTTCTATCATAACGCATTCAATATAACTGAAAATCAAAATTTGTTTACTTTGAAGTTATATTTTACCTTTTTTTCAATACTAGATTAAATTTAATGTGTTTTATAATTAATAGAGGAAAATGACTCATTCAGGTATTGCTTCTAGTTAAGTTTAACTGAAATTTGGTAAATATTTTTAAAAGTGTGATTTTAAGTTGTTTAATGTATATAATTCTAATTCCCAATGGTTTTTTCAGGTAACTCAATACATGTATATATTTTAAATAAAAAAATCTTACTTGATATTAAATCCCCAAATTCTAGTGAAAAATGCCATTCCAGCTATATGTTAAACTATGCCCTAATATAATGTGATTTGCTACTCAAGGTCAAGATGACGTCAAACTTAAGTTTTAAATTTAGGTTGGAAATATATTCCTTTCAATTATTGTATTGCTAATTTATGCATTTGTAACATCTAGAAGAAACTAATGCCACTACATATATAAATTTATTGTATATATATATATTATATTATATATATATATATATATATATTATAATATAACTCTATTTTTTTATTTTATTTTTATTATTATAAGCTTTACCTATTTTTAAATCAAATTTTATGGAGGATTATGAGTTTGCTTCTTTATCATATTAGGAGTGAGATAATATATGTTATTTTTTTGTGGATCTATTTGGTTTAAAAATTTATAATATAATGGTTTTTTTGTTAAAAGAGTTTGCATGGTTTTAAAGATTTTTTTACTTCTTTCTTCTAATTTTAGATATAATTTTCCAATCTTATCTAGTTTTTTGATATAATATTAATGACTGAAAGTTTATTCAAAACTTTATCCTAGAAGTTGAGAAATAAAATTCATAGTTAAAAGAATGTATTGCTTAGAGGAAACTCTAAACTTTCATCTTTGTATTTTTCAAACAACTATAATCTTTTCTAGAGCATTGTGTTATTTAGAAAATATTTCCTTTTCACTTGGACCATCATGTATTTGACATATACAAACAAATATATTTTCATGCTACCCATGTCAACTATAGAGTTGATTCATTGTTATTTTGAGAACAATAATGGTCAACTAAACTGCTCAAGGGTTACATTATCTCTATCCATAGTTTGATGCATTCCACATCACATCCATATAACAAGAAATATCCCAAGAAGACTATCACACCCTATCCTTGAACTTTTACCAATTTACCAAACTCTTTTTAATAAAAAATTGGATTAAAAATACACCCATTTAGGGCATGACTTCTCTCCTTTATGACCCAACTCTAAATTTTATTCCCCAGTTTGTGGAAAATATGTAAAAAAATATACTTTTCAACGACTCTAATCTATAGGGAATCTCCACAATACTTTTGATGTAATTGACAACCACAACTTATTGCATTTGTAGTAGGGTATCCACTAATAAATTTTTACATAACATCTATAACTCATTTCATATAATGTAATAAGCAATAATGCAATTTAGTTGGTTTAAGGAAGATTAATTGGCATATATGACCATAGTCATTTATGGACATGATTTAAATAATGAGATCAAATTCTCATTTCAATTTTTTTGCATCTCTAGCTACAAAATATATAAAAATACCTTAGATTGCATTGTTAGGCGCTAGACACCAAATATAAAGGCACACAAATGAATATGAATACTTTACTTTATACTAAAATACTCTTGTATATGATTCCTTCTTAAAATTTAGCCTGAGAATAATTTTATTGTACCTTAAAACTACTTTTTATTGTTTTTCCTTTTCATGACCACAATCACTTGCATAGATGATAATAATAAGAAGACAAAATGTTGACATCCAAAATTTTTGAATTTCATAAATATACTTAATCACTATTCATTATTTATAATTATGTTAGGCATTTTCTATTATTTCTAGCTCTCCTAATTGATTTCAGTTGTCATGTGCAATAAGGAAAACTTCATTAAGGACTTTGAATCACTTAGTTGTTGCTTATGGTGATAAAATTGAGTTTTCATGTATTTCATTAAGGACTATAAATCATCTAGTTGTTTCTTATGATGATAAAATCACTTCATCTATGTGTGAGGCTATTATCCTGAAACTTCCACCAGTTATCAAGTGTGTGTCCATTCAAAAGTCAATTTGAACAATGCTTGTTTTTAAGTAGGACAAAATGTAATGGTAAGACTATTTTGTTGCGAACTACTTGGGTTCTAGTGCTTTGTTAATCGGGTTTATATATGTATTAACAAAGATTTATTTTAGTCCAAGATTTATTAAGAAATGAGAGGGACTTCAAGAAAATAAAAACATAATTGATCAGTGTATGAAAGATCTATGTTAAAATAGATCTACATTGATTTATTAGTTTATTAGATATTTTTAATATTAGTATGGTTGGTTCTTGTTTTAATTTTATTAAACTAGATCTATATTGATTTATTCTTTATTAGATATTTTTAGTATTATTATGGTGGGTTCTTGATTTAATTTTATTTTTTTATTTGTATGAATTTCATATTTTTTTTTCAATTCAATTAATTAGCATCAAGATTGCTCCCATAGCATAACCACATGCTTATGTCTCCACTTCGAACGGGTACTGTAAGTTTGGTAATGTTATAACCAATGCTTGATTGGTGTTCTTTAACAATTCAAAGGCTCTTCACCGACACTTTCCCCACTGAAAAATCTTGCCACTTGAAATTATGGTGTGGATTGATGTTTCTACTTCTAAAAATGAGTGTATAAATTGCTTCAAGTACTATGCTTCCTCAACAAAAATCCTATCTTGAAATTTTTTTAGTAAACCTTACCAACCACTTCATGATGACCTCCACTTGGAAGTATCTATCTTCAAATCTCCTCCACCTATCAGATATCCCAAATGCATAAACATTATTGTGAAAAATCATACTTAGATGCACCAACAATTAATGCTTCTTTGAAGTCTCTATCAAGTGCATCAAATGTGATAGGTGCTCCTCCTATGTCACAATGTATACTAGTAAATCATCGAAATAAATAATAAAAAATGAACTTATAAAAGTTCACGATATATCATTCATTAACCTCATGAATGTAGTTGCTGCATCACATAGGCCAAATATCATAATTAAATTCTCATACAAACCTATTAGCGTAATTATATTCTAGGTTAAATGACATCATTGAATATTTTTTAAAATTGATTCACATCATTAAAATTTTATTAATTAATTTTTTTCAGTGCGTTATAAGAGTAGAGTAATTGATTAGTTGGTTAACAATGAAATTAATTGTGCTAGGTTAGACCAACACAATGGACTAGAACAAATTACACGTATATA
>APFE031756128.1:0-15805 GCA_000404065.3 Pinus taeda | reverse complement strand
ATGGATCTATGTTGGTTTAATTCCCCCATTTAAATAGCTACATTCCAGGTGAATACCATGGGTCAATACCATGTGCCATTTTGGTGAATACCATGGGTCAATACCATGTGCCATTTTTATTTTTATTAATACTAATATTAAGGTTAATAATGTTTTTTTGCATGGTATTAATATTAAAAAAATAAAAAAATGTTTATTTGTTTACCATACCTCTCGTTTATTTATATTTTTATTAATTTACCATACCATTCATAAATATAAGGTGACTTATGGAGTAAATATAAAAGAATGTTTTATTTGTTTACCATACCTCTCGTTTATTTATATTTTTATTAATTTACCATACCTCTTTTACAAATATGGTATTTGGCCCATAGGATTCACTTAAATAAAACCTCTTTCTTGAGCCTTCATAAATAGAACGAGGGTTATGGACTAAATATAAAAAGAGGTTTTATTTTATTTACCATGCCATGCGTCTAGTTTATTTATATTTTTATTTATTTACCATACCTTTTGAGTAAGTATAAAAAGACATTTTATTTATTTACCATACCTCCACTTTACTTATATTTTTATTTGTTTACACCCTTGCATGTATATAAGGTGACTTATGGAGTAAATATTAAAAATGCTTTATTTATTTACCATACCTCTCATTTATTTATATTTTTATTAATTATGCTTTATTTATTTACCATACCTCTCATTTATTTATATTTTTATTAATTTACCATACCTCTTTTATAAATATGGTATTAGGCCTTTGGCCCATAGGATTCACTTAAATAAAACCTATTCTTGAAAATGGGCAAATGGATTCACTTAAATAAAACCTATTCTTGAAAATTAGGGTGAATGGAAGGTTGTAACTCCTAATTTCAAGGGCTAAATTTACCTTTTTTACGCTCTCCCTTAAAATAAGGTGGGCTATTTGAGGTGATTTGTAAAAATGTACTATGATACAAAATATTCGCCCACTAAAAATTTAAAACCCCTTAATTTCACCAAAGGGCGAACATTCGCCCCTAAAATTATCCTTGTGTTGGACCTTCCAGCTGCAGCCACCAATGTTATTTCCTTCTAATTCCTCCAAGAAAAGGCAAAGATGTTGTATTTACAAATAGTTAAATAAACGGAGAAGAGAAACGAGCAACTAATACTTGGACGATTGAGTCTCGAGCAACGATGGAAAGAATGTTAGCGCATGACACGATACCACTTCAGGCTGCTTCTGTTAGATAAACAACGATTCTTAATATAGAAATAGAACTTAAAGAAATCATAAAGAATATAAAATTTGATGCCCAAGAAAAATACCTCCAGCCATTGATGCTAGCTTACAATCTATCATTGTTTTGTTGTACCACAGACAACCTCTATTACTTGCTAAAAGCAACCACACTTCGTCGATGTTTGAGGTCGAAAGCGCTCAGCTAAGAATGCAGAGAAACACGCAGGATTTCTTCTCGTACAGGCGATTAAATATCCAAATATAATACTCTCATTGAGATATTAATATTGCAGCATAAAATTCTTGCTTATCTAAATGCATATAGATGAATAGGTCAACGTCTACCAATGTATTCATGTTAACATATCCATTTGCACTTTCGATGTGAAAAAATTAACTTCACAAGTAAGAATTTTACATAAATAAGGATATGCTATGAAAGTATAAGTGCATTCGTTAAACTACAACACACTCAGACCACATACAACAAAGCAATATGGAAAAATCTGATTATCGATCGATGATCCTACTCTTTTCAAACGCAGACCAACGACAAAAACCATATACGGGCTCACTCCTTAGATCTGAAAAGATAATTGTAGGAAGCTCACTTGAGAACAGAATTCTAAAAAATCTGAAGGCACTTCCAAGCTTTGTTCTCTCAACTTGATGGTGTAAAACTAAAAGGGATTGAGATACAAGCTTGGGGACCAAACAAAAATATATATAGCCAAACTTCCATCAAGCTTATGTTGGCTATGTGTCAGGTGTTCCATAGATCATGGTAGAGAACTCCAAATGGAGTAATGGACCACTTCAGAAGCTCCCAACAAGAAATTAATTAACTGCAATTGGTTTCCAAAAATTAAGGAAATGACTACAGCTTACTTTTGCAATTGTAGGCAGTTGTTGGGAAAACATAAATGATCTTAACATTCTCCCACTTGGTCCATACTTCCAATATTAATTTCTCATCTTAAAACCCATTGATAATTTGTATTAAGTAATAAATACATGAATCATGGTGATAAGTCCTCTAATGACGAGTATTATCTTCCATGTATTACTATGTATTTATTCTTATTATAATTTATGTGGAAACAATTTCTTAATAAATAAACCTTATGTTTATTACTGGTCCTACACACATGAATTTTCTCAATTTAAATTCAGGTGCACATAAATATGAGAAAAACATCACAATAATTAAGAATTTGATTAAAATAACATTGTCCATACAATGAGAAACTACATAATAGAACCAAGTCCCATATTCATTACATGATCCTTGAATTTAAACGGTGGCATGCCCTTAGTCAAAGGATTAGTGATCATCAACTCAGTGCTGACGTGCTCAATGACCACTTTCTTTTCTTTAACACGTTCCCTTATAGCTAAATACTTAATGTCGATGTGTTTATTTCGACTCCCACTTTTGTTGTTTTTAGCCATAAAAACAGCAACTGAATTGTCGCAATATATTCTCAATGGCTTAGAGATAGAATCCATAATTCTAAGCCCAGAAATGAAACTCTTAAGCCATACACCATGTAAAGTAGCCTCAAAACAAGAGACGAACTTGGCTTCCATAGTGGAAGTGGCAATCAAGGTCTGCTTGGCACTCCTCCATGATACAGCTCCACCAGCCATCATAAAAATGTATCCTGATGTCGATTTGTGTGAATCAACACAGCTAGCAAAGTCAGAATCTGAGTAGCCAATTACATCCAAATTGTCTGTCCGTCTATACATAAGCATGTAGTTTTTGGTTCCTTGAAGGTACCTCATTAATTTCTTTGTAGCTCTCCAGTGGTTTAAACCTGGATCACTCTGATATCGTCCCAACATTCCCACAACAAATGCAATGTCAGGTCTTGTACAGACCTGAGCATACATCAAGCATCCAACAGTAGAAGCATATGGAATATTCTTCATTTGTTCCCTTTAAAAGTCGTTCTTCGGGCATTGGTTCAAATTGAACCTATCACCCTTCACAATGGGAGCTACACTTGGTGAACAATCCTTCATCCGAAATCTCTCTAAAATTTTATTAATATAGGTTTCCTATGATAGACCCAAGATGCCTTGAAATCTGTCTCTATGGATCTTAATCCCAATGACATAAGATGCCTCACACATATCCTTCATATCAAAATTTTTAGAGAGGAATTGTTTCACCTCGTGTAGCAAACCCTTATCATTGGTTGCTAGCAAAATGTCATCCACATATAAAACAAGAAAACAAATTTTACTCCCATTGACCTTCAAGTATATACATTGATCCATAATGTTTTCTACAAAACAGAAAGAAGAAATTACATTATGGAATTTCAAATACCATTGGTGGGATGGTTGTTTTAAACCGTATAATGACTTCTTGAGTTTGCAAACCAATTGCTCACCATCACTAGAGGGGAATTCTTCAGGTTGTTTCATGTAAACCTCCTCCTCTAGATCTCCATTGAGAAAAGACGTTTTCACATCCATTTGTTGCAACTCCAAGTCAAAATGGGCTACTAATGCCATAATAACGCGCAAGGAATCTTTCTTAGATATAGGAGAGAAAGTCTCCGTGTAGTCGATTCCTTCTTTCTAAGTGAATCCATTAGCAACAAGTCTTGCCCTGTATCTCTCAATGTTGCCCAATGAGTCTTTCTTTGTCTTAAAGACCCATTTACATCCAATGGCTTTTGCACCATTAGGCAACTCAACAAGATCTCAGACTTTGTTACTCTTTATAGAATTCATCTCTTCCTTCATGGCATTGTAACATAGTTCTGATTCTTTGCAACTCATGGCTTGTGAAAATGACTCGGGATCATTTTCGGCTCTAATGTTGTAGTCAGATTCTTGCAGATACACAACATAATCATCAGGAATTGTTGATCTCTTTGGTCTAGTAGATCTTCTTAATGTTGTACCATAATCTTCCTAAGAAGTATGTGGTTCAACTTGTTGTTCAAAAGTTCTTGGCAACTCTTGAACTACCTAATCTACTGGAATGTCGTCGGCAGCTTGTGGAACTTCAACAATTGGTTTTTCAACAACGGTTTGTACTTGAGGGGTGGTATGAACAATAACCAATCTATGACTTGAGGTGGAAGGTTGAAATTCTGAATGGTCCTTCTAAGAAACTATGTTCCTGGTTTGATCGCTCCCACTGATCAAGTCATTTTCAAGAAACTTTGCATTTCTTGATTCCACAATCCTAGTGCTGTGAGATGGACGGTAAAATCTGTAACCTTTAGACCTTTCAATATATCCAATGAAATACCCACTAATGGTCCTTGGGTCCAGCTTCTTCTCTTTTGGATTATATATTCTCACTTCAAACGAGCATCCCCAAATGCGCATATGTCACAAACTCGGTTTCCAACCTTTCCATAATTCAAATGGCATTTTAGGAACAACTTTGGTTGGAACTCGGTTTAATATATACACTACAGTCTTAAGTGCTTCAGTCCACAAGGATTTAGGAAAATTTGAGCTGCTAATCATACTCCGCACCATGTCCAATAATGTTTGGTTTCTTTTTCTGCTACACCATTCTGGTCGGGTGAACCAGGCATGGTGTATTGGACAACAATCTCATGCTCTTGAAGAAATTTAGCGAATGGGCCAGGTGCTTGTCCATATTCTAAGTATCTACCAAAATATTCTCCACCTCTATCTGATCTCACGATCTTAATTTGTTTGCAACATTGTTTCTCTACTTCAGCCTTAAAGATCTTAAAGGCATCTAATGCTTCGCTCTTTTTATGAAGCATGTAGAGATACATATATTGTGAGTGATCATCTATAAAAGAGATGAAGTATCTCTGACCGTGTGAGTCCATGTTTGGACTACATGTATCAATATGTATGATCTCTAATATGTCCGAACTCCTATTGGCACCTTTCTTTGACTTGTTGGTCTACTTTCTCTTTGTGCAGTCCACACAACTCTCAAAATCAGTGAAATCCAGAGTATTAAGTACTCCTTCATTTACCAATCTTTTAATTCTTTCTATGGAGATATGAACTAGTCTCCGGTGCCATAATTTAGAGGAATCTTCTTTAATAATACATGATGCAGAGTAACCTGCATAAACCAGGATATTTATACACTATGCATTTAAGCATGCATTTCCTCCATTTCCCCCAATAAACTAAATCTGGCAATCTCAACTTTTCCAATCAAAATCTCATAGGATTTAGAAATCTAATCCATAATCAAATTCTTTTGACATTCAAAGTCCATTAGAGAACCTCTGCCCCCACATTATAACTCGCCCTTGAATCGAGTCCTTGCATTCAGTCTCGAACCTGTGCCTTCACACACCATCCATACATACACAGCGCTATGCTATTTTCATTGTACAATTTACTCATAAGCCATCAATACAACAGGATTCGTGCATTTTCTACTTACCATTACCTCTCAGCAACCATCTGGTTATTAAAAATCCCCTCACGCTTACAGGCCCACGAGCGTGTATCCATATTATTCCAACCTCAACCATTACCCAATAATTGTGGATGCGCGTTTCTTGGAGGAAAACTCCAAAACTCAAACTCATTTAACTCATCTTTCCGGCGAGCAATTTCGCTAGACCAATATATTCATGGATATTTTCCAATACAACAACAATGCCCTGCACTGATACGCCTTGGAAATCCACCTGTTAAGCTCAGATTAAACAACTGAATGGAGAGAATTGTTTATGAATAGGTGTAACTGCAAGCTAAGAGTTGTGATTCACAACCGAGTCACCATAAATAAGGTAATAAACCTCTCTGCCACAAACAGGCTATGGTTCGAACCAGCCATCAACACTAAAATACAAACATTTCTGCCGTGGACAGGCTATGAATACACTAACCAACATAAAAACCATGCACTGCACAAATTATATAAAGGTCGGGCCCACGCTTGAGGTCTTTTAGTTGGAAAATACGGAGACATTCAAATCGTCACTATGCCAAGCCAGGCATCACACGCAACAATCCAACAGAGTTTTGGCAGGATCCCTTAGCTTGTAGGAGCGCAGTTAATCCAAGATGCTTCTCAGGTTCCTTTATAGATGGGTTTCAAAGCCGCTGCAACCAATGTGGCCCTCTTCAGTTACAAACAATATGATGGTCATCCTGAGCATTAGCAGCTTGAGTCATTCAGAACACAATTTATTTTATGGACTAAGAAACCAAGTAAAAAAACATACAGTGCCTCTTCCGGCCCCGGCATATCCATGCACACAGAAAAGACCATGCATACAACTCTGCCCATAAATTAACATAGTCTTATATATGTATATGCGGAAACCACCCAATGCTTAATACATAGTCCTAATAAAATATCGACTACGCGCATTCATATTAACAAGACACCATCAATCTCTTTCTGGAGCACTGAGAGAAAATTTCATCATGATAATTTTGGCATCACTCCCCTATCTGCTGACAGCTTAGCTTGCCTCTTTAATTATTATTTATAATTAAAGGATAAGCCTTCTCGGTCCTTATCTGATACAAAAGAAGGCTTTTTCTCTTTACATAAAGATTTAAAGCTTAAAGCTTTTTCCCATTCTTATCCTGAAAAAACATAGAATTTCTGTCCCAATTCCTTCCCCTAAACTATATCCTTTTATTTAGAAAGAATATTTACATAAACTTCACTTCCTATTTTATTAAAAATAACAAAATTATCGCACCCCCTTTTTATTCCATATTTACAAATGAAGAGCGTCTTGATGCTCCTGCATCATACACCCAACCTTAAAATTAATCATGATCCCCTGATCATGTGTTGGGATCTATGTATGCCTGGATCCCACACCTTGTGCTGCAAGTTTCCATTTGCCACTGCTTTTGTCTGTTGTTCTTCTCCAGGTCTCCACACTTTATGCTGTATCGCTCCACTCTCTGCACTTTCACAATCTTCTACTGTCTTTCTTTTACCGCTGCTTCTGCTACTTCTCATCCTTGCTGATGTCTTCCTCTAAGACACTTTCAACATGATTCTTCTGATTAATTCAATTTACTTGTCCAATAAATCTTCAGACTGTTGATTTCTTGCTGCCTGCTGAGCTAAGACGGCTTGCTCAATTTTTACTATCACTTGCTGATTTCTTGCTTCTATGCTTGTTTTTGTTCTGACTGCCACCCGATCATCCATCCCCTCTTGTCCTCTGGAACAGAAAACTTCTTCTCTCCTCAACTGATTCAAATGTTCTCCAAGAATACCTGCATTCACAAAACACTTGTTAGAATAAAATTCATAAGGCCTCAGTGCCTTATTACCGTCTGCCAGCATTTCAGTGTACCGATCCCCATCATTCTTGAGATTATCACTCAGTCTATCCTCAGCAACATCTTCTCCGAGAATGCATCTGTATTCTGGTTCATAAAAGTAAACCTCTTTATCTTCATTCATCTCTGCCTTTATATTCTGAATTCTTATCTTCTGCACTTCTAGTCTCTTCTCTAGCACATTTAACTCATGCCATAAATCTATCATCTCCTTTAAGAAATTTTTTGTACAATCTTCAATACTTTCAAAATCCAAGCTTTCTGTTCTTACCATCTCATCACCTGCATTCATACATAAACTTTCAGTTTGAAAACTACAAGTTTTAACAGTCTCACTTGTCGGTTCAAATACCAGCTCTTCCAGCTGATCCTCTTCTTCATTTACATGAATTTCATCTTGTACTGCAACAACAAAAGCATTACTGCTTTCTTCTTCAAAGTACTTTTCTCCTGAAAGATTCTTTTCCATGCTTGTGACAGCTTCACAAGATTGCATATCCTTCTCAACACCTGTAATCACATCACAATTGTCACACAAGAATTCACACTATTCAACTGATCTGAATTTACCCAATAACTCAAGGGATCATCAATGATCTTCTCCTCTGCTTCACCAATGGAAACCTCCTCTTCCAACTCTGCTTCTTTGAGTTCTTCTTGTTTCAAGTGTTCATCCATCATCTGCTTAAGCTTCTTTAGCTCCTCTGTTAACTGCATGCTTATCTGTAAATCCCTTTTCTAATGTAGCCTCTGCCACTTCACTCTTTTCCTCACCAGTAAACCATGTCTCTGGTCTTTCACATTTTCCTGCAACAACTTCATCAAAAGCTCAAGATGAACTGTTATCTCAGCTTTCTCTTTCTCATACTCTTCCTGAGTCAACTGATGTCTTCTGCCATTCACCTTGGCATATTTCTCCTTCCTTCTTCTGTGGCCTCTTTCTGAACCTCTGCTCTCTCCTTTATGACTTTTAGTAGTCATCTCCTTTGCCATAAGTTCTTCACCTATGAGTTGCATGAAGCCTCTGCCACAACAACCTCTCTTGCTGCCACTTACCTCACCAATCCTTCCCTCCAGATTTGGTCTTTTGGTAATCATTGGTCCTCTGCTGGAACTTTTTGAGCATCCTCCACTACTCTTGTAGGCTTCTCTCATCTGCAACTTTATTCAACCTCTGTTGAATCTTTAGGTTCTGCCACATTCACTTAGAACCCCTTGCTGGACTCCTTGATCACTGCACTCTCTGCTACAATATTCGTCAGTTCCAAAAAATCAAATGCAATTAACTTAACAAAAAAAATACTTGCACCTTCAAAAAGAGTTATTCCGGCTCTGATACCACTTGATGCAGGGTAACCCGCATAAACCAGGATCTTTATACACTATGCATTTAAGCATGCATTTCCTCCATTTCCCCCAATAAACTAAATCTGGCAATCTCAACTTTTCCAATCAGAATCTCATAGTATTTAGAAATCTAATCCATAATCAAATTCTTTTGACATTCAAACTCCATTAGAGAACCTCTGCCCCCACATTATAACTCACCCTTGAATCGATTCCTTGCATTCAGTCTCGAACCTATGCCTTCACACACCATCCATACATACACAGCACTATGCTATTTTCATTGTAAAATTTACTCATAAGCCATCAATACAACAGGATTCGTGCATTTTCTACTTACCATTACCTCTCAGCAACCATCTGGTTATTAAAAGGCCCTCAGGCTTACAGGCCCACGAGCGTGTATCCGTATTATTCCAACCTCAACCATTACCCAACAATTGTGGATGCACATTTCTTGGAGGAAAACTCCAAAACTCAAACCCATTTAACTCATCTTTCAGGCGAGCAATTTCGCTGGACCAATATATTCATGGATATTTTCCAATACAATAACAACGCCCTGCACTAATACGCCTTGGAAATCCACCTGTTAAGCTCAGATTAAACAACTGAACTAAGAGAATTGTTTATAAATAGGTGTAACTGCAAGCTAAGAGTTGTGATTCACAACCAAGTCACCATCAATAAGGTAATAAACCTCTCTACCGCAAACAGGCTATGGTTCGAACCGGCTGTCAACACTAAAATACAAACATTTCTGTCGCGAACAAGCTATGAATACACTAAACAACATAAAAACCACGCACTACACAAATTATATAAAGGTTGCGCCCACGCTTGAGGTCTTTTAGTTGGAAAATACGGAGACATTCAAATCATCACTACGCCAAGCCAGGCATCACACGCAACAATCCATCGGAGTTTTGGCAGAATCTGTTAGCTTGTAGGAGCATAGTTAATCCAAGATGATTCTCAGGTTCCTTTATAGATGGGTTTCAAATCCGCCACAACCAATATGGCCCTCTTCAGTTACAAACAATATGGTGGTCATCCTGAGCATTAGCAGCTTGAGTCATTCAGAACGCAATTTATTTTATGGACTAAGAAACTAAATAAAAAAACATACAGTGCCTCCTCCAGCCCCGGCATATCCACACACACAGAAAAGACCATGCATACAACTCTGCCCATAAATTAACACAGTCTTATATATGTATATGCGGAAACCCCCCAATGCTTAACAGTCCTAATAAACTATCGACTACGCACATTCATATTAACAATATTAACAAGACACCATCAATCTCTTTCCGGAGCGCTGAGAGAAAATTTCATCATGATAATTCTGGCATCGCTCCCCTCTCTGCTGAGATCTTAGCTTGCCTCTTTAATTATTATTTATAATTAAAGGATAAGCCTTCTCGGTCCTTATCTGATACAAAAGCAGACATTTTCTCTTTACATAAAGATTTAAAGCTTAAAGCTTTTTCCCATTCTTATTCTAAAAAAAAAACATAGAAGTTCTATCCCAATTCCTTTCCCTAAACTATATCCTTTTATTTAGAAATAATATTGACATAAACTTCACTTCCTATTTTATTAAAAATAACAAAATTATCACACCCCCTTTTATTCCATATTTACAAATGAAGAGGGTCTTTATGCTCCTGCATCAACACATTTTTTAGTACCAGTGTGAACATGCATTGAATCATAAGTGACATTGTTTTTTAAATTAATGCAGTAAAGACCATTAGACAAAATACCATTCCCAACATAATTAGATTTATAAAATAGACTGAAAGATTTTTCTGAAAAGTTTAAGGAATATCCAAAAGGTACAAGCCTTGAAACTGAAATCAAGTTTCTAGAAAAACTTGGAACATAAAAGGTCTTTTCTAATTCTAAAACAAAGCCACTATTCAAAGTTAAATAACATGTTCCTATAGATTTCACATGTGAGCCCATCTTGTTTCCTGATAAGATGCTCTGCTCACTTCCCACTAGTTTCCTTAGGTTTTGCAAACCCTGCAAGGAATTCGAAATGTGAATTGTTGATCCAGAATCAATCCACCATGTGTTAATATTGATGTTAACCATATTAGATTCATAACAAACAAATGAGATTAAATTACCTTTGTTCGCAAGCCATTTTTGAAATTTGGTGCATTCCTTCTTCATGTGTCCTTTCTTTTTACAGAAGAAACACTTGGAATCCTTCTTGATATCGGCTTGCGGAGGTACTTTACCTTTCCATTTCATATTAGCTTGAGATTTTCCCTTTCCACACATTGCCAGCATTGCACTTTCTCCCAGTTCCATCACCAGTCTCTCTTCCTCTTGAACACACATGGTCATGAGTTCATTAATTGACCATTTATCCTTATGTGTGTTGTATGAGATTTTGAATGGTCCGTATTGGTGCAAAAGGGTGTTCAGGATGTAGTGCACCAGGAAGGACTCTGATATTTCAACCTTGAGTTTCTTCAATTGAGCCACAGTTTCCCTCATCTGCATGATGTACTCGAGCACACCTTTCACACTGGTGAGCCTTAGGGATGAGAACTTCATGATTAGGGTGCTTGCTAGTGCCTTGTCTGAAGTGACGAATTGATCATCAATGGCTTTTAGCAAGTCTTGGACCTTTTCATGCTAATCAACGGAACCACGAATACCAGCTGAATTTTTAGTCTTAATGAACATCATGCTTAAGCGATTAGATCTCTCCGATCATTCATAAAGCATGATGTCCACTGCAGTGCTGGTATTAGTGAGTGTTGGTGGTTCATCTTTCCTAATAGCATAGCCTATGTCCATCCACCTCAAATGAAGGAGAACCATCTCCTTCCAAACCTTATAGTTATCTCCCTAAAGTTCAGGGATATCACAACGAATTTCAGAGAAATTTGCAGGTTGTACAACTGCATCAAAATTAAAGATCACATGTTTATGTTAAAATTGAGGCCTAAATAAAATTTCATGTTTTACCAATGTAAATAATGCTCAAAATTGAATCTAATGACATAAAAATTGCCTGTGGGCTAAATTTTCAACTCAAGCAGATTCAATTATTCAATTATTCTTAGTTTTGAACTTTATGATAAAACTATTAATTCATAACTCCTGTGGGTAAGTTATGAATATTTTATCCTAATTAATTACATAAATATAATAAAAATCCCTGGGATAATTTTTTTTATATTTAGTATAATTATTTTTATGTGATCCTAATCTATCATAATAATAATATTATTTAATTAGAGATGTTGTGGCTATTCTCTAATCAATTAAAATTATATGGATCACTAGACATTATTTCTCATAAATTGCATAAACAAAAGTATACATAGTACTTCACATTTCATGCTACATGAAATGGTGTATACACAGTTTAATATGAAGCAATTTAAAAAATATGGAAAGCGGAAACACTCACTGCACTGACGAAGCACTTCAAAAATTACTTATAAGATTATAAACTAATCTTTAACCAGAGTAAAAAAGAATGTTTCATTAAAGGAATAAGTCAAAATGACATCTTAAATAAATTCCATATCGCTCTTTCTTGCAAAAACAAAAAGGCTTCAACTCGAAGTAAGTGTAAAGGTAAGCATGAATATAACCAAACTGTAAGTGACAGAGTACGAGTAAAAACTGCCATAAATATCAGCATTACTATAAACAATGGCAATAATTCCTCACAAAATAAAATAAAATTAAAGCACCGCTTCATGCAAATTAAAAAGATGAGCACAGTTATAAATTTGCACAACAATTACATCAAGGCAAAGATAAAAATCACTCTAATACCAAATGTAAGCATAAACAATGATTCTATAATGCGGAATAAACATAGAATCGAAAACTTAAATGCCCAAGAAAAATACCTCCAACCATTAATGCTTGCAATCAATCTGTCACTGTTTTGTTGTACCACAGAAAACCTTCGTTACTTGCTAAAAGCAACCACACTTCGTAAATGTTTGAGGCCAAAAGCACTCCACTTCAGGAGCTAAGAATGTAGAGAAAAGCAACCACACTTCATCGATGTTTGAGGTCGAAAGCACTCAGCTAAGAATGCAGAGAAACATGCAGGATTGCTTCTCGTACAGGCGATTAAATATCTAAATACAATACTCTAGTTTAGATATTAATATTGCAGCATAAAATGCTTGCTTATCTAAATGCATGTAGATGAATAGGTATGTGTCTACCAATCTATTCACGTTAACATATCCATTTGCACTTTCGATGTGAAAAACTTAACTTCACAAGAAAGAATTTTACATAAATAAGGATATGCTGATGCAAGTATAAGTGCATTCATTAAACTACAACACACTCAGACCACATAAAACAAAGCAATATGGAAAAAGTTTGATTGTCAATCGGTTATCCTGCTCTGTTCAAACGCAGACCAACGACAAAAACCATATACGGGCTCACTCCTTAGATCTGAGAAGGTAACTGTACGAAGCTCACTTGAGAACGGAATTCTAAAAAATCTGAAGGCACTTCCAAGCTTTGTTCTCTCAACTTGATGGTGTAAAACTGAAGGGGATTGAGATACAAGCTTGGGGACCAAACAGAAATATATATAGCCAAGCTTCCATCGAGCTTCTGTTGGCTATGTGTCAGGTGTTCCATAGATCATGGCAGAGAAATCCAAATGGAGTAATGGATCACTTCAAAAGCTCCCAACAAGAAATTAATTAACTGCAGTTGGTTTCCAGAAATTAAGGAAATGACTACAGCTTACTTTCGTAATTGTAGGCAGCAGTTGGGAAAACATAAAGGAGCTTAACAACTTCAACTTGAGTTTGGAAGTGTTGTCTTTTCTCTAGTAAACGTCAAGTTGTCATCCAACAATATGGACCCATCGCAACCCTGCACCAAGCCAAAAGAAAAATTCAACATCAAGCAAAAGAGCAGAGATGATTTAAGCACAGAAAGTTGCTATATTCTGATCAGCCAAATGATATCAATAGGTACCATTGCCACGTTGGGGTCAATAGGTACCATTTCCAATTCATTTTTTGATGTCAATGGTACGATTTATTTGTCCCGACTTGAACTTTCAATAACAAGAGCTGCTTTTGAACTCTTCGTCCTATTTTGTGAAAGAGCCTCATATTTATGTTGATGTAATGGGTCAATAGGTAACATTTTAAATTCGTTTTTTGATGTCAATGGTAGGAACTTTTTTTCTGGATTTGAACTTTCAAAAACATGAGTTCCTTTTGAACCCTTTATCTTATTTTCTCAAAGAGCCTCATATTTATGTTGATGTAATGCCTAGTTCTCTTGTATTTTAGTGTCATTATGCTCATGAAAAATGGCCGCACGTTGACTTTGTGTGGCAACTTTTGCTTGACTCGAAGGGACCTTCATTGTTTATGTTATGAAACTAGCTCAAAAAAGATAGAAAAGATAGATCAACACCTTAGAATTCAGCCTCTTCGAGGGGGCAACCTCCTTTACATTACATAAATGAACAATTCTTGGATGATTCAAATGACAAAACCTCCTTTCTATATATAGGAGTCTAAGGATTCACAATATAAACCAGCTGACCTAACAATAATAATATAAAGCCACAAAATAACAATAGAGGGATTCTATGGGGCACAGTAATAACAATTTGGGGGCAATAGGGGCACAACAATATTAATAAGGGGTATAACTATAATAGTAATGGGGTAATCACTAGTATTATAGGGACCCAACATGCCCCTCGCCTTCAAAAAAGTGTTGTCCTCAACGCTTGAGTAGTTCTGGATACTTCTGCATAAAATTCTCATCCTCCCATGTGGAATCTTCAGCGGATAAGTTCTTCCACTTGATAAGATACTCTGAAATTGATTGATTTCATAGCTGTCGAGTTCTTGTTTCTACGACTGCTTCCGGTTCCAATATAATTTTTCCTTCCTCATCAAGTTCTGGCAATATTGTTTGAACTGGGAGCTTGTCTCCTAAACCTTCTTTAAACATGAAACATGGAAAACTGGGTGCAATCGAGAAGCTGCTGGAAGCTCTAATTTGTATGCCATAGTACCAATCTTTTGCAACACCTTGTACGCACCATAATACTTGGTGCTAATTTATTGTCCTTCTTAGCTTGCTTGAGGGACATTTGCTTATATGGTTGTAGTCGTAGGAATACCCAATCACCTACAGCAAAACTTCTTTCACTGTGATGTTGATCTGCCTGTTGTTCATTCTATTTTGTGCCAACACGAGGTTATCCTTTAAGAGTTTGAAGACTTGTTGTTGATGTTCGATGTGATGTTCCACTGCCTGAACCTTAGAATTTTCTCTTAAATATGATGTGATTGATGGTGGTTGATACCCATAAAGTGCCATAAATGGGGTCATTTTTGTTGCTGTATGGAAGGAAGTGTTATACCACCATTCAGCCAGAGGTAGCCATTTGACCCATTGTGTCTGTTTATCAGATACAAAGCAACGAAGATATCCTTCCAAACATTTGTTTACTATCTCAGTTTGCCCATCAGATTGAGGATGATAAGATGAATTATGAGCTAACTGAGTACCAAGACAAGAAAATAATTCTGTCCAAAAATTTCCAGTGAAAATGGGATCTCTGTCACTTACAATAATCTTTGGATTTCCATGTAGCTTTTGAATTGTTTCCATAAATGCAGTAGAAACCGTACTAGCTTTAAATGGATGTGATAATGCACAAAAGTGTGCATACTTGGTAAGTCTGTCAACTACCACCATGATGACACTCTTTCCCTCAGACTTGGGTAAACCTGTGAAAAATCCATTGAAACCTCTTCCCAACGTTGGCTTGGAATGGATAAAGGTTGTAATAGACCCAGTGTCTTAATTATTTCAACTTTATTTTTTTGGCAAACCAAACATTCTGCCACAAAATTTTGAATATCTGATTTAAGGCCATCCCAAAAA
>APFE031756125.1:52510-105684 GCA_000404065.3 Pinus taeda | reverse complement strand
AAAATTTTCTCCCTAACAGGTAATGCCTCCACATTTTCAACGCATGAATAGCAGCTGTCAATTCCAAGTCATACGCAGAGTATTTCTGTTCGTGTTCCTTCAGCTTCCTTGATTCATATGCAATCACTTTTCCTTCTTGCATTAGCACTCCCCCCACACCTTCTTTACTTGCGTCAGTACAGACCACATAATCCTTATTAGGATCAGCTATACTCAGGATAGGTGCAGTGGTGAGCAAGTGTTGGAGCTACTCAAAACTTCACTGACATTCTGTTGTCCACTTAAATATCTTCCCTTTCTTTTGCAAAGAGGTGATAGGGTATGCTACTCTCGAAAAACCTTCAACAAATCGTCTATAATAACCTGCTAGCCCCATGAAAGATCTGATATCTGCCACGTCCTTGGGTACATGCCACTCCATTATAGTTCTGATTTTTTCAGGGTCCACAGCAATTCCTTCCTTCGAAATCACATGACCCAAATACTGTATTTTCTCCTTGAAGAAATCACACTTACTGAATTTTGCATATAACTGGTGTTCCCGCAAAGTTTGCAACACCACCCGTAGATGTTCCTCATGCTCCTCTCTTGATCGAGAGTAAATCAGAATGTCGTCTATAAAGATTAGCACAAACTTATCCAAGAACTTGTGAAATACACCGTTCATCAAACACATGAATGTAGCCGGTGCATTGGTCAAACCAAAAGGTAGCACCACGAACTCGTAATGTCCGTACCGCGTTCTAAAGGATGTTTTTGCGATATCCTCATCCTTAATTCTGATCTGATGATAACCAGATCGCAGATCGATCTTAGAGAATACCGTGGCTTCCTTTACCTGGTCGAAAAGTTCATCGATCCGAGGTAAGGGATATTTGTTTTTGATCGTGAGCTTATTCAACTGACGATAATCAATACACATTCGGAAGGTTCCATCCTTCTTTTTGACAAATAACACTGGGGCTCCCCAGGGTGATACGCTGGGACGGATGTAATTCTTGTCCAGCAACTCCTACAGTTGCATTTTTAACTCTGTTAGCTCAGGTATACTCATTCGGTAAGGCGCTCGTGACACAGGTGCTGCTCCCGGAATTAGTTCAATGGTGAAGTCCACATCCCTTTTAGGTGGTAGTCCTGGTACTTCCTCAGGAAATACATCCACAAATTCTTGTACTACTGGAATACTGTCCAGCATAGCTGTTTTATCCTTTTGATTTGCATAACCCACCTGTATTGCATAGATTTGACACCTCTTCTTGATGCATTTAGCTAACTGCGATGCTGTAATGGGTTGGATCTGTACTGGATGTTTGATTCCTTGCAGCTCCTGCTACTCCCCATGATCGTCCTTATAATAAATAGTTTTCATTTTGCAATTCACTAATGACCAGTGTTTTTCCAGCCAATCCATCCCAATCAGGACATCATATGAACCTAATGGTAGTATGTTTAAGTCTGCCACTATTGGCTGCCCTGCTATGGTTAAGGAGCATTTATTTATTTTGGCCAAGACTCGCCGCTTGGCTCCCGTGGCTAATTGAACCAGCCACGGACTTCTGAATTTCTCAGATTGTAATTTACACTGCTCAACTATCCTAGGGCTAACATAACTTAATGTGGCTCCTGGATCAATAAGAACAGCTAAAGAAAAATTTGAAATTTTACCTTCAAATTCAACCATAGATCACTGGTATTCTGCTTGGCGGTCTTCCAGGGCTGCATTAATTCTGGGTGTGCTACGTGCCACGTCTCCTACAGTTGAGGCTTCATGAATCTGGGAGATCTGATCTGTCCCTTTTTGCTACGGGCAGTTCTTGACGTAGTGAGGTCCTCCACAACCCCAGCATTGTACTGGAGGTCTGGTCACCCCTTCATTTTCTGGCCTAGCAGATGGTTCATTTACTCTAGATTCACTTGCTGGTCTTGCTCGGGGTGCACCTCTTGCTGCAGTTCTGCTGTTAAATCCTTTCGCAGCAGTTCCCTTACCTCCATGGCTGCGACCTCCCTTGCTGTTTCCAGCCACGCGACTGTTCTTTTTCTCATTCCATCTTTTGCTTGAAGTATCCCCCTTCTGCCTACTCTGCTGATAACAGATCCTTGCTTTTCGAATGGCTTCATCCATGGTTCTCGGATTGTCAAACTCAATCCGCTCTCTTATGTATGAAGGTAAGCTGCTAACAAACCGTTGAACCTTTGCTTTCTCTTCTTTGATATAAGGTACATAACGTAGCAGAGAGGTGAAACGATTAATGAACTCATCCATCGTCTGTTGCCCCAATCTCAAATCATGGAACTCTCTTGCTTTCTCATCGTAAAATCGCTCAGTTAGGTACCTTTCTTTGAAGTACTTCTGAAACTTTTCCCAAGTAATGGTTCTTTCACTGACCCCTTTAACGATCTTGATTTCCTCCCACCACAAGGTTGCCTTACCTTGTAGCTGGAAAATGGCCAGCCTTGCCTTCAAGTTGTGATCGTACTCGTAAAACTGGAAGTATTTATTCATGTTTATTAACCATGCCTCTGCTGCTTCTTCCTGTTCGCCATCGAAATGCAGGGGTTTAATCTTTCGGAATTCTCCCTGCAATTCCACTTTCTGACGTTTTGAGGTTTGCTGTTGTGGCACATTGTCAGAATGATCCTCTTTGTCCTCAGAATTGTCAGGTACATTCTGAAAGTCCCGCTCCTCTGTTACTCTTTGCTGTTCCGCACTGGGGTTAATTGAGGGTGGGTTCTGTCTGTCGGATAAACTTTTCAAGATTCTTTCTTGTTCCACTGTTAAGCGGGCATTGTCTTCTCGCAAGCGTGCCATCTCATTCTTCAATTCCTGCACGGTTTCAAGTATTGCCAGGTTGGTACTTCGGGTTGCCTCTCCCAATTACACCCATAGTTCTGCATTTTTCTGAGGGTTACTGCCATCTCCCTGCATCTTGATTATTCTGCTTTACTTTTGACTTGTCAGCTAGCTTGTTTAATCTCTGGATATCACCCCTTCATAACAGAACAACAGTTGCGTCTTTATCAGTTTTTTTTTATACAGGATGTATACTGCTGCACAGTGAACATGTCAGCCTGAGGCCACAGTGTCGTAACCGGGCTCTGATACCAATTTGTAACACTCGTTCATGTAAAAAAAAATACCTAGTAAATTTTTTTTATTTAACTGTGGTATAAAGTTTGCCACACGTATTCTTTAAATGGTTTAAGCATCAATATATAAACGTTGTGTCTAAACTATATACAGCCGATCTTGTGAACACTTAACACCAATGTAATATATATATGTTTCACCTTGACCAATCTTAAGGTTATGCATCATCGTAGTGGTTTGTAAGTTCTGCAATGATATGACCTATGTTAAATGCCAAGTATACGTTTGAGGATATTTGACTTACACCTTACACCCTCCCAGTACGTGGAGTCGCTGCTGTCTCGGTTTGCAATGGGCTAGGTGCAGGTTTGGAGTACTAGCCTACCTACCACACCGGTTACACAAGTTTACTGCTGGACAGGTGGTTTGCCGAGTACGCAAGGCCATGTGATGTATTGGCTTTGGGGCCCTCGGCCTTCCCACCTTCTCTTCCCGCCTCATATGGACGTACAGGATTTGTTTGGGAGATCGAACGGTGGCGATGGCTCTAAGGGTTTAGCCTCAATACATATACCCCGCGATTTATGGGCAAAGCTCATTTGTTCATTTGCTGCGCATCCCATCTGTCGACTTAGTTCACTGCTGCTACTATGCTTTTGGTCTCCTCGACTCACAGCCAGACCTGTCATTGCTCTGGATGCTTCATAAGACCAGTTCGGAGTTCTTCAGGTAACCTCCTACTCAGCTCACAGTTTTATTTTGTTTTTCCTTCACTGTAAAACATATTTAGTTTATATTTCGTTCTCTGTTACGGGTGTATGCCGGAGAGGGTTGCTCAGCCCGGTTCAGGGTCCAGGTAAGGAACCCCCAACAAGTCTCCTTTCGGCAGTTTCAGGTTGGTATTTCTCCGAACCCTCTGGTTTAGATTTTCTTTAAAAGAGGCCGGAGCCATTGTTCTGAGCTAGCTTCATGCTCCACTTGCAGACCTCCGAGGCTGCCAGCTTGTACCTGGGGTCTGACGAGGTACTCCTATGAGACCCTCGAGCTATTGCTACATGCGGTTCTTCTTTGGTTTGAGGTTTCTCCGGTAGCCTGCTTGCAGATGGAACTAGATTTACAGTTCTTATGTCAATTAGTCATGGTCGTTTCCATTCTGTCGAACTAGGGTCTTAGGTTTTTATAATTGTTAATTCAAATCTGGTCGGGGTTTGCCTTTAAGGCTACGACAACAGTCTCGGCTTTGACTACTTCTGTTTGCAGTAAAATGTATGTTCAATTTTAAGACCGGATATATACTGTTTTTCGTTTAAAGAAGAGCTCGTTATTTTGGTTATCTCTCATGAAGCATAAACCTCTGTTCGAGTCTTCGTTACAGTTTCTCCTTCTTATCCTACAGCCGTTCGGCTTGATACTGTTGACTGTCATCGTGTTTTGTTTATTTTGGTACATTGACGCTGTGAATCTTAGCGTTACCAAGAGGCTGTCTTCTTTTGATTATCATGTAATTAATGAATGCGGATACTCATATTCTCATGGTTGACAAATGTACTGGTTTATTTTCTAATATGGGTATTTTCGTTACATAGTTACACAGTTATCTACTGTCGTATTCTCGCTATAGGAATTACAATACCCGTTTCTTGTCAAACAACTATCCTCTGTCGTTTCTCGTATTTAAAGTTATAGCAATGCATAGATCTTTCTTTACGGCACCATATTCTATTGTTTTCCTCGTTTATAGATATAACAATACGCGGTTCCTTATTTCTTATGGATATAAGGGTTTATGCGGGTTAGGGTCTATTCCCTTACCCTCGTTTCCTTATTCTGGAAAGACCTTCGCAGTGCTTCTTTGAGTCGTTTGTGACTCCATCACATGAATCTACCTGCGGAACCATGTCCAGGTAGTTAAGTTTATTTTTTGTTCTAAACTTTTCCTTTCTTTCATGTATGTATATGTATACTGTTTACATTCGGATATGCATATATACTGTTTACATTCGTGGATGCATATATACTGTTTACCTTTGACCGAATGCTCTCACATTCCACTCAGGTTCATAACTATATCATGGATATACGTGTCTGTGTATGGCCATGCGCATACGGTTTCATTTCAGTGAAGTCCTTCAGCTACAGCCGTGACTATGTTTTTCCGAGACCTGGGTTGGTTCAGGCTCGTATTTCAGTTTTCTTTTGTTAAAGATTGTATGCATAATGATTCGAACTCTCAGATACAGTTTCCATTACCATATCTGCTGCTTAATCACTTCATGGTTAATCCTGCCTACTCATGCTATACACAGCACCTTGACAGACATTAATAGATTATTTAATCAATGTACAATACGTTTAATAGTTATAATAATTTTCAGGGGTTTACATACCCAACCCTTAGTGTAAAGTCCACTGTCGGACAGTCTCTTCTACCCGTGTTAACAGCAGGTACCTTCCTCTCTACCCATGAGTCGTACTAGAGACATACAGTCCTCTTTAATGTCTATTCTTTTAATACAGAACAACACTTAATCTAACATCTAAAAATGACTGAAGTTAGTACACCATACCTGGTTTAGGATTCCATTATCAGATACTCAAGCAGTCACCTGTACCTTGAGTTCGCTCGTCCACCCAACCACGAGATCCATCTTCTGATAGAATTCTCTCCCCCGAGCTATCTTGCAGGTCTCAAACCCTCAGCAAGATCTGGGCACCTAGTGCCTGGTTATCTGGTCCTTACCAGACTTAACCTGTTCTCAGTATCCTCTTTTTCCTCCTTTTGGTTTCCTGGAAAAAGAGTTTTCTTTATGTCTGTCCCCACAGCACAGAACTTCCTCCCCATACCCAGGACTTTTCCTGTTTGGGAGGGCAGTTCAAATCAGTTATGACAACTGATTTCCTTTCTTTGAAATACACCTCCCAGAGGCTGCCAGCATTTCAAGAAAATATTCCATTTATTAAAAATGTAGTTCATCATAGTTTTTGTTTATTTTAAATATAAACAATAACTACTTAACATATTGTCTTTTTACTTCAGTAAAAGTCCACATTTACATTCTGCTGGGGATATTACAGTCATCGTTAGGATGCAACAACATGCACAAATAGGTAATTTACCTCCACAGTTCGGACTACCACCTGTGTGTTCCAATGTATGGGGTTTTTACTAATTGTTCCTCTCGCTTTCTAGATACCTTCATATGGTGCGCATATCAAGGTGATAGAATTTTCATCGACTGTTTAACCTTGTAAGCTATGTGCCTGCATATTTTTCGTGAGCATAATAAGCCTTTATTTTTTTTGCTAAATGTGAGCTTAATTTATTTGTCCGCAGGTATAAAGTTTGGTACCATAGTTAGTTTTGGAGTTAAGCCTAGGGTTTTTTCCACAATATTCTAGGTTTTTAACCATCCAACTGAATCCATTTCATAACTAAACCTATTTCATCATTTGATATCCTCATACACTTCAATTTCCTTATCTACCACTCTCGGGGAAATTATATGTGTTATAATTCCAACAATAAATTATCAATCATGGGTCGTCAGACTTATAGGCACAATTTCTAAAGAATTAATACATAACCTATACCAAATAATAAATCTGTCTCTAATTGGTTATTAATATTCACACAAAGCATAAGCTATAGGAGTCTTTGTTAAGAACTGAAGAATCAACTTTATTAATAAACTCGGCAGCTCAAAGGTGTAGAGCTCCACCTGGAGAATGCCTCTAGCTGAACGCTCTACATCAATAATATTAAAAATCATGAATATATAGCAAACACACAAATAGGGAAGTTAGATCAGATACCTAAGAAATAGGAACTAATTCCTAATCTAAGGCTCCACTGAACCGACTCTCTCCTAAATTACATTTCTACATTATCTTCAACACGCCCCCTTAATGGAGAAAGAAGTTCACAAGTATTCCTAACATTTCCCTAAACAATTGAAACTTGATTCTACCATGAGGCTTAGTGAAAATATCAATAGCATTGTCACATGTATTACAATATTCAATATGGATTTCCTTTGACTGAATTTTATCCCTTACAAAATGAAACTGTGTATTAATGTGCTTTGTGTTTTTATGAAATATTGGATTATTTGCAAGTTTGATAGAGCTCTGGTTGTCACATTTGATAATTGTTTCAACCTTCTATTATTCTCCAACATCATGAAGAAGTCTCCTCAACCAAACTGCTTCACAACTTGCTGCACACATCACTTGATACTCAACTTCAGCTGAAGACAAGGATATTATGTTCTTCTTTTTGATGCCCCATGCAATGACCCCAGACCTAATGCTAAATGCATAGCCTATTATGGATCATTTTTCATCTACATTTCTAGCCCAATTGGAGTCTGAAAAACATGTCAATTTAACATCACAAAAATTAGTATATTTAATACCATAGTCTAAGGTTCCTTGAAGGTACCTTAAGACGCCTTTTGTTGTAACCCAATGACTCTCAAGAGGACTTGACATGAATTGGCTCAATAGACTGACTGCATAAGCCAAATCTGGCCTAGTTGTAGTCAAGTAGATTAGACTCCCAACCACCTGTCTATACAATGTTGCATCTGCCTCCTTAGAACCATCATCATTATGAAGATTGGTATTCTACTGTAAAGGCACTGCTGCATCTTTGCACTAATCCATTCTGAACTTTTTCAGTAAGCTACTAAGATACTTACCCTGTGACAAAAAAGTCTGGCTAGAATCCCTCCAGACTTCCAGACCCAAACAGTAGTGTATCTCTCCAAGTTCTTTCATCTCAAAAACTTGTGACATTTGCTCTTTGATTTCTTTAATGAGTTCATCTGCATTTCCTGTAATGATAAGATCATCAAAATATAAAGAAATCAAAACAATTCGCCCCTCTTTTTCAAACACGATATACAAATTAGGGTCATTCTTGCTTCTTTGATAACTATGTTTTAGGAAAAAATGAATCAATTTTTTCATACCATGACCTGGGTGCCTGTTTTAGTCCATACAATGCTTTCTTCAGTGTACAAACTAAATGTTCTTCCCCCTGTTTAACAAACCCCTCAAAGATATTTGGTAGCTAAAGCTATTAACATTCTGATTGTGTTTAATTTAGCTACATGGGTGAAGGTTTCCTCATAGTCAATACCTTATTTCTGCAAGTACCCCTTTGTAGCCAGCCTAGCTTTATATTTGTCTATACTCCCATCTACTTTAAATTTAGGCTTGTATAACCATTTACAACCTATGGGTTGTTTTCCTTTAGGTAATTCAACTAGATCCTAGGATTTTGTTTTTAAGTATTGATTCATATTCCTCTTCCATGACTGCCCTCCATTCACTATATTGACTAGCCTCTTTACAACTAGAGGGTTCAACAACAGTTAACATACTAGTTATAAAAGCATTATCTTGCTAGCAATTGAGTTTTCATACATGATATCCTGAGTGGTGGAGTGGCTTCAAACTTGTTCTGATCATCCCTTGGTGGACTTGGCTTGACAACTGCATCTGTACCATCCACTTCCTTTTACTGCTACTGCTGCTACTCATGGTTGCCTCCTATTTTTTCACTCTCTTCTTCCATCAACAAAGGAATGTGCTAGTCTTCATTGACACTCTCATGGTTTCAATAATTAACCTACTCATGAAATACTACATCTCTATTTGCAAATACTTTATGAGTAGAGGAATTAAACAATTTATAAACCTTAAACTCTGTACAATACCCAACAAAAATGCATTTAATGGCCTTCGACTACAGTTTCTTCCTATTTTGATCTAGGTGGATATCGGTGGCCACCCACCTATTCGACTTCGACCTCCACCATTGTTTCTTTCAATTTTTCAGTTTCCTATTTGTAGCACAATTTACTATTTTTGGCAGTTTTTTGGGTCCTGAACTTCTAGAGCCGTTTTGAGGCACTAAACGACATTTTTTGGGAAACCTGCAAGCAACAATGTTGCATGAACCAATTTTTCTCATCCCAAACATGTATTCCTCAAATAGATCTTTCTAATGAGGTATTGTGCGCATCAAACAGAGATTGTATGCCAAACTTACGACCCCAGGAAGTTGATGTACCAATTTACCCAAAACGGGGCCCATAATTTGGCGCTTCATCTCCTAGGTTTAGGTTTTGGATGTTTAGGGTTTACCATTGTTTCTCAACAATAAATAGGCCTTCGAGCTGCATTTTAAGATAGTTCAGAGCCATGTAGTCACCACATCTCTCCTCAGAGATAAACTATCATCACCCAAGCTAGTTTATTTCCATTTCTGTTTGTAAGTGTATTTCAATATTTTACATCAATGAAATGAAATATTATTTTTGTTGCATCTCTATATTTATGTTCATATCTGTAATTTGTTGCATTCCTATTTAAATCCGGATTAGTGGTATCAGAACGGTTTGCTCTTTCTCTGTTTTTCTTTGCATGTCCCCAACGCGGTCGAGGTATAAGGAGTTAGGGCTTGAACTGGTCGAACCTCTGTAAGACCAGCCTCACAAATCTCGATAGCCTCCCATGGAAGATGAAAAGAAAGACGATGGGGTAGGATATCCTATCAAAATATTGCTCAAAGAGGCCCTTGAGTGACAAAGGAACGCAATGATGGACAAATTTTCCCAGATCCTTCAACGACTACCTAGGGGCGACACATCTACTTCCAACAGCTACTCTGGAAGCACCACATCCTTTAAGGTACAAGTTAGCTTTGAAATTCTGATATTTGAGGGTCAAATAGATGTAGAGGTTGTAGATAAATGATTAAGTCGGCTAGAAGGGTATTTTTTTGTCCACGTTTTTTTTTCCCAAGAAAAGATTACTTTCGCTCTTCTCAAAGCCAGCCCCCACGTCAAGCACAGGTGGGAAACCTACTGCGAGTAGAAGGAAGAAAGTACGACATCACTATTTTCAGCCGCACCCACTTGGAATTCATTTCAGATCGCCATCAAGGAGAATTACTACCCTGTCAAAAGTTATGAGGATAAATACATAAAACGGACCATGCTACGGCAAGGAAGGGACCAAGACATGTCGAAGTTTACCAATATTTTTCATACCCTTCGCACAAATTTGGGTATCAAGGATTCTGAGCTACATTTGCTACTCAAATACCATGGCTTCCTACACAAGTACATCCAAGACGAGATGGATTTCCTGGACATCTCCTCACTCGGCACGATGACCGATACGCTGTCAAGATTGAGCAGAAGTTTAAAATGAAGAAGCGAGACTTTGGATTTTTGAATCTAAAGCAAGGAAAAGGTGCCCCCAAACCGATGAAAAAAGGACAAAGACAAGGTAGGGTGGCCTTGGACAACCCGCCAAAGCCACAAGCAAAAAACAACACCGCGAAGCCGAAGAAGGACATGGGAAAGTGGTGTAAGTTACATAAGGGCTCCACTCACAACACAAGTGAGTGTCTGGCCAAGCAGTCACTAGTGGCTGAGCTAAAGTATTCAGAATCAAATGCATGTTCCAACTCTGAGTCAGAACCCGATAAGGGGAATGACAAAGGAAGCAAATTATTGATGCAAAGCCTAATGCTACCATTGCCACCATGAAGATCCAAAAGGAGGAACCCGAAGATCCAGAGGAGGAGGAGCACCTCTTCCACTCTGAGATGTGGGTACAGGGTTCCCCGCTACAGTGGGTAAAGGGTTTCCCACAATTTTTCCGCCCGAGAAAAGATTACTTTCGCTCTTCTCAAAGCCACCCGCCACGTCAAGGACTGGTGGGAAACCTACTGCGAGCAGAAGGAAGAAAGTACAACATCACTATTTTCAGACGCACCCACTTGGAATTCATTTCAGATTGCCATCATGGAGAATTACTACCCTGTCAAAAGCTATGAGGATGAATACATAAAACAGACCACGCTATGGTAGGGAAGGGACTAAGACATCTTGAAGTTTACCAAAATTTTTCATACCCTTCGCACAAATTTGGGTATCAAGGATTCTGACCTGCATTTGGTACTCAAATACCATGGATACCTACACAGGTACATCCATGACAAGATGGAGTTCCTGGACATCTCCTCGCTTGGCACGATGTACCGATACGCTATCAACATCGAGCAGAAGTTTAAAATGAAGAAGTGAGACTTTGGATTTGTGAATCTGAAGCAAGGAAAAGGTGCCCCCAAACCTTTGAACAAAGGACAAAGCCGAGGTAGGGTGGCCTTGGACAACCCGCCAAAGCCACAAGCAAAAAACAACACCGTGAAGCCGAAGAAGGACACGGGAAAGTGGTGTGAGTTGCATAAGGGATCCACTCACAACACAAGTGAGTGTCAGGCCAAGTAGTCACTGGTGGCCGAGCTAAAGTCTTCAGAATCAGATGCATGTTTTGACTCTGAGTCAGAACCCAATAAGTGGAATGACAAAGGGAAGCAGATTATCGATGCGGAGCGCAATGCCACCATTGCCACCACGAAGATCCAAAAGGAGGAACCTAAAGATCCAGAGGAGGAGGAGCACCTCTTCCACTCTGAGATGTGGGTAAAGGGTTCCCCATTACAGTTCATTGTCAATAACAGGAGCGAAAAGAACCTCATTTCGGCAGAGGTCGTGAAGTGGCTAGGCTTACCAACCACAACACGTCCACAACCGTACACCATGGGGTGGCTTCACCAAGGACATGATCTTCGCATGAACTAACAGTGTCGCCTTCCATACAACATCAAGTCCTTCATGGATGAGGTATTGTGTGACGTTTCTCCCCTTGGTGTTTGTGATGTATTATTAGGCCAACCATACTTGTGGAAGCAACATGCTGTGTATGAGTCGAGGCCTCATGCTGTTATTGTTACTTTGGGAAATGATTTGTATAGGATACATGAGGTATCACCACCTACCACCATCTCTTTGGTTACTACAAAACAGTGTAGTAAGGTGATTTCCAAAACCAAGAAATTTGTTTTCCTGAGGATATGCCCTAAAGGAAAGAAGAAGATGGTGGCCACGACGTTGAGAGAGGGCCCCTCTGCATGACAAAAATAGATAAACAAGGATGTGGAGGAGTATGATGACATCTTAACCTCCCCCGCAGGGGTGCCTTTGCATTTCCAAGTCAAGCACTCCATCGATATGACCCCAGGTGCACCACTGCCCAATGGACCAATCTATCAGTGCTTCATTCTAGAGAATGACGAAATCAAGAGGCGAATTCAGGAATTACTACAGAAAGATCACATCTGACCGAGTTCATCACCCTGTGGGAGCCCGATCGTGTTGGTACAGAAGAAGGATGGGACTTTGAGACTCTATATTGACTATCGAGCATTGAACAAGATCACTGTTCGGAAGAGGTACCCGATCCAATCAATTGATTACCTTCTGGACCAACTGAAGGGGGAAAATATTTCAGCAAGATCAACTTGAAGTCAAGATATCACCAGGTACCAATCGAACCCTCCGATGTGTGGACAATTGCCTTCAAAGCCAAGGAGGGACTTTTCGAATGGTTGGTTATGCCTTCCGGGTTGACAAATTCCCCTGCAACCTTCATGAGGCTGATGGATGGCATCTTGCAGCCATTCACCAACTCATTTGTAGTGGTATACTTGGATGACATCTTGATCTTTAGCCAGAGTTGGGAAGAGCACCTCCATAACATCCGACAGGTTCTCCAAACACAACAGAAACACAAGCTATGTGCTAATTTGGAGAAATTCACTTTTGGCATGACCCAAGTTCAGTATCTGGGATACATTATTGATGAATGGGGGGTGCATGTGAATCTAGCCAAGATCCAAGTCATTTGGGATTGGCCAGGTCCAACCACTCAGATAGAGCTCTGCAACTTTCTGGGTCATGACAATTTCTATCGTAGGTTCGTATTGGGATTCTCTCATATCACTTGGCCCTTAAGTCAAGTCACCAAGGGAGGAGTGAAAGAAAAATTCTTTTGATTTGAATCTCAACAGAAGGCATTCATAGAGTTGAAACATCGCCTCCGCTTGGCACCGGTGCTTGCATTACTAAACTTGCAACAACCATTTGAGGCCAAGACAGATTCCTCTGACTATGCTATTGGGGGAGTCATTACTCAACACGGGCATCTAGTGGCATATCATAGTGAGACACTTTCAGACACAGTATGGAAGTATCCAACTTATGACAAAGAGATGTATTCGATCGTGCAAGCCTGTCGAAAATGGAAGAATTACATTTTGGGGAAGGAGACAATCATCCACACAGACCACCAGCCCCTACAGTTCATACAGAGGTAAGGGAAGTTGAAAAATTATCGCCATCAGAAGTGGTCCACATACTTGCAACAATTCCATTTGAATATCAAGTATAAGAAGGGAAACACCAATAATGTTGCAGATTTCCTTAGCCGACCATCGATCATGGCGTTAACCACTGTGCTCAACTCTTGTGGGCACAAGACTTCTGATTGACCACTTCTCTACAAAAGCGACCCAAAATTCGGCCACACATATGAGATGCTCTTGGAGGGTCAGCATGTTCTAGATTTTCACCTCCTGGATTCCCTGTTATGCCACCTGGGTCACCTTTGTGTTACTTCAAGCGAGCGTGCCAAGATGATTTGGGTAGCACACGATAGTCAGGATGCTAGACATTTCGGGGTTGAGAAAATTATGGCAGAACTATAGAAGTATTTCGATTGGCCTAACCTTTTATAGGATTTTGGGAAGTACATCAGAACCTACGCCATTTCAAAACCAGCCATTAAGAAGCAAGGCTTCTATACTCCATTTCCTACCTCTAGTCGACCCTTGGGAATCCATCTCCATGGATTACGTGTTGGGGTTTCCTTCTACTAATCATGGGAACGACTATGTCTTTTTGGTCGTCGATAGATTCTCGAAGATGGCCATTATGGCAGCTTGCAAGAAGAATATTACAGCAGAATCCACTGCTAAAGTTTTCTTTGAACGAGTGTGGGTACACTTTAGGATCCCACAATCTATTATCTTAGATTAGGATAGCAGGTTCCTCAGTGAATTTTGGTTCAGTCTTTGGTCGTTGCTGGACACCAAGCTCACTAAGTCCAGAACTGTCCATCCCCAAATTGATGGCTAGATAGATGTCGTCAACATGATGATCATACACATTATGCGCATGTACAACTCAAAGCATCCGCGCACATGGTATGAGAACCTCCCATATGTCCAGCACAAGTATAACCGAGCTCTCCATAGCTCGAATGGCCACAACCCCTTTCAGGTGGGCTTGGGATTCCAGCCACTATGTCCCATTTATGTGGCCATACCATTTGCAGCTACTTAGGCAGATTCGGCTCATGTACAGTTCGAAACCGATAAGGAAAACAAATACATTGAGAATATCTAACATATCCGCCAGCAGGTACACAACGTTCCAGAGAAATCAAATACCAAATAAAAGAAGCGACATGATCAACATTGGGTGCCACACAATCTTCAGGTGGGTGAAAAAGTCTGGTTGCATGTGCAAAAGGAACACCTTACCAGAGACTATCGGAAACTCAGACCACTTCGATATGGTTCATACACCATTACCAATGCTATGGGAGACAATGCATTTGAGCTCAACATTTCCCCATTCCTTGGCCTTCACCCAGTGTTCAATGTGGACCGCCTTCGACCATACTTCCCACCATTGCTAGACACATCAGACATTGCACAACAACTCACACGGATGCAAGAACATCCTACTCAGAAAAACCATTACATTTAAGTAAGCATAGGGTCTTGTGTTTCAAGGGACCTGATTCCCTAAAGAGTGATTAATTATTTATTTTCCTATGTTTTTATGAGGGTTGTATAATAGTGAGGATATTGTGTTAGACTTTAAGCTTATGTGGTAGTTTTTTGGAGTAGCATGATCCAGATTATCCACAACATTATGTTTCTTATGTCGACGTTTCGAACCCCAAAGGGGGTCCATCATCAGGACCAAAATTGATAGAATATGAATGACAGTTATTTTGAGAGAAGAATCTTTCGACCAGAGTATATATATAAAAACCTAGAAAATTTTTATATAGAAGCCAAATCTTACATATATGTTTTTTTTTTTAACTTGGTTATTAATTATTATTTTTAATTATTATTATTATTTGTTTGATTAATGTTAAATATATAATTATTTATCCTTATAACTAATTAAAGTAATGAATAAGTTTATATAATGTTTAATTTTTATTCCATTAATTATAGATTAGTTTTATTGTTTAATAGTTTTTTATTACTAACCTGTTTATCTGAGAAGAAATGATTTATTATTTTATATTTTAATTAATTTAGTAATTAATTTTTTAATTAATTAATTCATAATTAATTAATATAATAATTATTTATTAATTAATTATAATTAATTCATAAATTATTAATATACTAAAATAAATATTAATATATTGATAAATTTATAATTAATTAAAATAATAAAAATTTATTACTTAATATAATTATCAATTAATTAATTATATAATAATTAATAATGATTATATAAAAATTATAAATGAGTTTCTATAATAGATTATAAAGATTTATAATAATATCATATCTTATTTAATTATTTAACTTAATTTATTTGATTAATTACTTAATGATTAATTAATTAATTATCTTATTAATTTTATTTTAGTTATTATCAATTATTTTTAATTAATTGATTAATTTAAATTTTTGGGCTACTATGCTTCTAAAGGTTTGGAGGGATTTTTCTGTCTAATCAGGGGGAGCCAATTTCCACTAATCTCACTCCCATTGTCCCCGTTGAGGTTCTGAAGAAGCTTCATAATTTCAATAGCCTCTCTTATTTTTCTCTTTTGATAATGCTCCTCCCTTGCAATGATTCTGGCATCTTCTAACACACATGATGTTTGGTCTTGGATGAGTGTTCTGCAAGGGCTGATGTACAGGATCTCCCATTCTTAATATCAGCTCCGTGCTCTTTGAGTCTTATTTTCAGAGATCGTCCTGTTTCACCAATATAACTCTTGCCACATGAGCAATCAATCTTGTACACACCCTTGAGTTGTTGATGATCTATGTTATCCTTTACTGACCTGATCATTTGCCTGATTGTTCCACATGTTGTAAATTGAGTGAGGATATTGTAATGAAATCTTCTCGTTAAGAGAGGTTTCAAGAATAGTGTGTGAGTTAGAGGAACTAGGAGTTAGTTTCATGATTTTAGGGATTAGATTAGGATATTTAGGATTGAAGTGAAATTACTCAGGATATGAACCAAAATTGGTTAACAAAATCCTTTGTGTATAATTTGTAAGCCTTGAAGGCTTAAAAGAGGAGTTAGTGAGAGAGTTAGCAGATAGACATGGTTTTGATGGTAGCCTACAGGTAGTGAGAAGAGAAAGGCCATTAATTAGAAAATCAAGCTAGCAAAAGAAAGACTCTTTTGTATATACATTTGTTTTTTAATGCATAAATTCGTTCTCTGAGTTATACAGTGTGTATTAAGGAATCAATTGATAAATTATGTGTGTAGTGGAGAACTCCGTTTAATATATATATGCATGAGAATTTCGAGCAGAGAACAAGTGTACATAAGAAATACAGAGGAGGATGGTGGTTGGATTGTCTGAATCCGAAATAAATCAGCGCAAGCTCAAAGGTAGTAGTTTTAAAGAAGCACGTGGAAGAATAACTCAAGAGAAGAGTCATGCAGAAAAAGGGAACCAAAGACAGAAAGGCCAAGACTAATTCCTTTATGAATTCGAGGAGAATTGACAGAGGACCTAAGCATATATAAGAATAGAAGATATGGCCAAGTGGAGATCAAATTATGATCACGATGAAATGTTCTAGTACTGTTGGAGATAATCATATGATTATTAAGGGGCTAGATACTGTTAGCGCTCGAATCTGCCTCAGGCCGAGGAAGGCAAAACTCGAGGCAACATCATACCAAGCTCAGCCTCGTAGCTAGCCCTACGAGGACAGGAGAGGGCTCTCTCCGGGTCTATCTCGGTAACAGGTCTTCAAAGGGCTGAGATGACCAATAAAGAACACTGATTTTAGGCTAGTAAACTGATAGAAAAGGTTGTTTTGAAATGATTGATGGGGTTTTCTGGGCTGCATGAGATCAAGACCAGCATGAGCAAAGATTGAGTGAAAAGCACAGATTATTACATAAAGCGAGGTAGGAGTGAAGTTTAGCAATTAAATTGAGGTAATCGGAATGGAAAGACTATTGAGAAGTCGACAAGGGCATAGAAGATGGATCCAAATAGAAGAAAACATTAACTATGAATACTTCCTCAAGACAAAGCAAATAAATTGAATTCTGCCTTTCTCACTTAAAAGTATTCAACAGAAATGATTTAGGAATGAAATGAAAAAACATTACCAATTACATATGAAACAGTAGAAGGGACATATGCTAAACTTTACGCCACAAGAATCTTATAAAACAGAGTTGTACCATTCAATTAATCTCTGTCAAAAAATTGTACAAATGAAGCTCTCTGCTCTTCACCACCAGCGCTCAGAACTCTCTTTCCCCCATCTCTTTAAAAAAAATTTTTAATACATTAAATAAAACGCTGCTAGGGGAAAAACAAATCGACCCCAAAACAGGGGCGTTGTTTCAACTAAATCCATGAAGATAGAAAAGAATCCTCCATCTGCTCTTAAAGATAGAAAAGCCTTCCGTTTTTCCAGCGTGAAGATTTCGAATGGCCCATGAAAACTAATCCTGGAACATAGACTAGCTGATGATAGAAATAGGTAATCGAAACTTTGAATGCCACTTTGCAACTGCTCCCCAAATTCCTGGAGATACACTTTGCCACTTTACGGAAATTGCTAAAATATGGGTCAAACTGCCACATATGCTCTTTTAAATGAATCGAATACCCACATATTGCAACGATTGCCACGTTACTGATATCTTTAATTCATTTGCAGAAGGTTTTGTCATAAAACAATGACTTATATGTAAACAACTCTATGCGATCATCAACTATCTGAAGCGAATAGACCATTTTCCTGATGTTTTGACATAACTGGCCCTTTCGTAGACTTAAAATATGATGTAATATTGAGTTGCTTTCCAGTGGAGGTTGCTTTCCTCTTCTTTTCCTGTAGGCAGCCTGAACATTCAGACTTGAATCCTTGAGATTTTTCTACACACCTTTCTTCATTGTAAAGGGTCTTGCAAGCCTCACAACCAAGCCCCATATGATCTCTTTTCTTCCCCAAGTGCCCACAATGAGAACAATGGTGCTCTCTCTTAGTGTGTATGTCACCAGGAAGTTCTGGTTCGACATAGTTTCAATACTGATGTATCCATCTCTGAAGGTGATGATGCATTCCCCTTGCCTAAATCACGAAGCTGGTTCAGAATCTCATCCTCCTCGAATAAGCGGACTATGCTCACTGCAGTGTTAAGCCCATTTCGTGATACACTGTGTGCATTATAGTCACAACCTACCAATAATGCTAGGGCTATTAGATGCTTCCTTGGTTGGTCCACATAGCAGTAAAGGTGTTAAGCGGATGGAATTCCCAGATATTCAGCGAACTGCTATCATTTGGAAATTTGATCAAGTGAATACACTTTTTATTTTCCAAATTTAGGATTTCTTTCAGGATTTTTAAACAAGGAGAAACCAAGCTGATTATGTGCTTGACACTGAACAAAAAATTGCTTTCTGACGTACTATGGTTTAACTAATTGCTGAGAAACTTTGTAGAATTCAGATCCTCCACTTCTTTGATAATCTTTCCATTGTTCGGTTTCATCACAAGAATTCCATCCATGTTCTGTTGCATCATATCCATTCTCGTTTAATAAGCATGAAATTGTCGACCATTGCATCGGTAGTGCGAGTCAGCCATGAAATCATCTCTTGCAATCACTGGATCCCTGGGTGCTAACTTATATTCATTTAATTCACTTCCATATTCATTTATGTAACGTTGCTTCGGATATATCTCATCTCTTAATGATTTGCTGCCGTCAATTGAAAGAAATAGCCGAGAAAGATGGTTCACCTGCTCTACATTCAGTTGGAGCTTGAATTTGTTTCTTTCAACATAATTATATTTAATGGCTGTCATGAATATGTCCTTAGGCAGCGGCTCACGATTTCTGTGATAATGCAAGCGAACCTGAGCAGGAAATGGCTTCTTGGATCATCTGAAAGCATTGGGTACTAGCTCATTCACACCAAAGGATGAAGCTTCATAAATTCCATGCATTAATCTTGTGTCAATGCCAAACAAGAATAGCTTCATTCCAGGATAAACCTTTCGTACAAGGTCCCTCCTGTAAATCGTTGATGTTGCTTCTGCAATAAAACATCACCAACACAACTTCACCAACACCTTGCATTGTAGACATTCAAGATCCCCTGGAGTAGCACCATGGTCCTCCAGGAAGTCGAAGGCCTTGACGCTTCCCAATTGTATAAAACCAAAATCCTTTGCGCTTCCCAAGAAAATCCCCTGTCTCTGCTTCTAACAGTATACCTTCCATCTCACCAATATGTCTTGCCAAAAATTCACTGAACTTTCACCGTGCCCAGAAAACATAGTCCTTGCGAAACTCTCCGATCTTTATTTGGACGACCCACTTCAGCAGCAAGATTGCGTACTTCTTCCTTTGACATACAGCCAAGAGGAAATAGAAGCTTTATCAGTTGTTCCTGTGAAAGGTGAGAAAAAAAAAAGTATGTTCGATCTTTCACCTCATCCGCAGATAAATGTAGAACAAAAGATTTAGTCTCGCCCTCTACACTCATATGTTTAACATGAGCATAATGCCCAGAGGCCACATAGTCAAAATCCATGTTGTTGATGAAATCTAAGAGGGCACCAAATTTGATTTTTGTGTTGCAAAGAACATCAGGATTAGGAGTCCAGTCACTTTTATACTCGGAAATGATGTGAGACACCACATTTTTCCAGTACTCATCAGTTAAATGCACAAATTACAGATCCACAGTTGAGATCCATGGAAAATAGAGCTATCTGTTTGCTGAAACGGGTGAAAATAATGCGGTGACAGAAGCTGAAACAGGGTTGTCATTTGAAGAATTGGAAACTTTGAAACATTTTGACACATCTGATGATTTATTTGGCTGTTTCTGCAGGGATTGGCGCTGATGAAACTGCTGTCGTTTGAAGAGCTGGAGAATTTGATACATATTCTAAAAAACACATTTAATGATTTCTTCTTCAAAACAGGGTTTTGAAGAAGAATCAATCTCACATTTGACATACAAGACGGAGTCTAATAGATACAATGATAAATAAGTCAAAGGGTAGCATTGACCTTACGCTAGACCTGTATATGGTATCAATAAGAGGGAAAGAGCACGATGTTGTGTGGATCATCAGAATTAAATGCTCTGTGTAGAAAACCTGGAGATGAAGTCTGATTGCAAGTTGGAGTGGAGTAACATTCAACGATCCATGTTGAATGTAATATGAGTGCCAAAGGAAAGCATAACTTGTGTTATAATCTGCCGGAACAACAAATGGGAAGATCTGCGTGTGTGGAGTTGGTATGTTATAAACTGGCATGAAGATTTATTATGGAGGTCTGGCTCCTGAGAAATTTGAGCCAAAGTGAAATTCATAACTGCGGAGGTTAGGCGTCTACGAGTGTCTTGATTGGGGTTGAAGTGCCGCACTAAATCCTAGCCGTCGATCTCAATTTCAACCACTTACGTCACAGTCAACAGCGAGGGTTAGGCCTGCTTTTAACCCATGTGTTAGTTGAAGGGCTGTAGGTTGTAGGATTTGATGGCCTCCATTATCCAACAGATGTCAGGCCATAAGGAGATCATACTTTAACTTCAAAGGTGGACACAAACTTTTATAGATTAAGGATTTATAATCCTTATCAGCTCCGTAAGGGTGGTTAAGTGTCGCGCAAGTTTCTCATGCGATATCGTTATTAACCGTTAGATCAAGTGTTCCTTGATCAAATGGTGGAGGATGGCGATTGGGTTTGTTGACTCGGTGGATCAACGACCGTCAAATTGAATGGTAAGATCAACGACGTAGAGTGAAGTGCCTATACAAAAAGGGAATGTCAATGTCGGAAGTGAACGTGGGACCAGTTGCTGTTCAATTGTTGAGCGAACCCGAGAAGTGTATGGACGCGAGTTTATTTTATTTGGAGTCTGGTTTTGTGCATTCAGGTGGGACCGATGTTCATTGGCATATTATATGTTAAGGCATTGTTTAGTGATTGGTCGGGCTAAAACCCAACAATGTAAATGCTTACGATTTGTCTAGGTGGGTAATAACCCACAGGCTCATGTAAGGTGACTATGAAAGTCAGGGAAATTGCCTTTAGGCGGTTTTTCCTACATCATTTTGGTATCAAAGCAGGAACAGGTAAATGTTTTTCGAAGAAACTCAGAGCAAGAATGAAACAGTGAAAGAACACTCAGCGAAGGAGTAATTGTTGTTGACAGTTAGAGCTTCACCAAGATAAAGTTGGGAGATTGAAAGAATAAAATCAGATTCTAAATCTGATTGACAATAGCCCAATGTTGAAAATTTGTACAGTAACATATTTATAGGAGTGGTGAGATCCTGAAGACAGGTGATGGTATTCAAGATTGTTTGATGATTAAAAAAAATTGAATGAGTGAAAATTTGGAGAAGGATTACAGTAGTTAAATTGTAAGAAGGACTTTTGCAAGTTCTTGAAGAGTGACAGAGTTTGAAGATACAATTGAAGGCTAGATAAAATAATAGTCCATTAAAAGTGCAGGTGAATGAGGGAACAAGATCATGCAATGATCTTGAAGGTGATATGATATGTTTTATTTTAATTTGATTTGAAATTTGGAGAGTTTGTGGTATTTATATTGATGCAGGTAGCAGCATAAGAAGGTCAGAAGATTGCAACAACCTAGAGTAAGGAATGTTCAATTGGTTCCAGAGGAGAGAACCAGAGAAATGCTAACAGACTGAGCTCAGAGGAGAGAATATTAGTGAGGCATATGTATCAAGAAGGATAGTTGTTACTACAAAGGTATTGTTGCAACTCACAAGAAGATCATAAGGGAAATTCTAGAGAGGATGTGGGTAAAATTGCTAGGGAATGAAGGAAGCTGGTAAGAGTTTTTAAGTGGAATAAGAGGTGGTCAGAACCAAGTATATCATTGTGAGAGGACAATTGTGTTCTTAGAATATGTAGATGAGTTGAGGCCTAGAAGGAGCAGAAGGAGTTTCCATACAGAGGACAAGTACTTTCCAAAAGACCAAGTATAGAGGAAAGCTTGGTGAAGTAAGTGGCAGCAGGGAAAACTTGTTGTTGCAGAGGCTTTCGGAACTCATAGTAAAGAAGGTGAGGAACTCATAGAGATGGAAGGGATGATGACTAGTGAAATTCATAACAGAGGTTATGAAAGAGATCACAGCAGAGGAAAAAAGAAGAAAGATGCCAAGGAAAATGGCATGAGAATAAGTGATGAAAAATATGGTAAATAAATTGCAGAGATGGCAGTTCAGCTTGAAGTATTAATGGAAATTTTGCAAAGAAATGAGAAAGACCAGAAGTATGGTTATGTCATGAGAAAGAATGTAAAGTGGTAGAGGATACAAGAGAAGAGGAATTAGCAAGAAAATATGCAGTTAATAAAGGAGTTAAGGAAGCTTGAACATTTTATAGATGTCAAATCGGAGACAGAAAAGCTCGAAAGAGTCGAGCTACAACAAAAGGAAAATGTTGGAGAAGGTGTTGAAGTTTTGGTATGTGAACCAGAACATTGACCATTAATTTTTGAAAGTAATGAACAGACGGAGGAGTTGAATCATATGAATGATTCAAAGCAGCTAGAAGACTTAATGACTGAAGCATCAAATGAGACCATAAGGTCCTGTGTTTTTAAAACTGATAATTTGTGTATGGTTGCAGGTTTGGAAGAAGATAGGCACTCTTTTAAAGCTATCAAAAATATGGAAGAATACCTTCCAGAAGATGAAATTTTTGAAGAAGAGTATGACAATGAGACTAGAGAAGAAACAGTTCACTACAGTGAACAAGTGCAGAGAGGCATCATTAAAACAGATGGTGTGGAAAAGAGACTTGCTGATAGTCTGAATAATTCTTTGAGTTTGAATCAGAATACTAATGTGTTGACAGAGGAGTTAAAGGAAAGATCAGAGCAACGTACTGAAAGTTTGGAAGAGGAAGAAGAGGTACAAAGGCCTTATATTTTTTATTTTGATATTTGTCTTATGATTGCAGATTTTGTTGCAGAAACTGGAACATATTTGGCACAGGGGGATAGCCAAATGAAAGAAGAAGAGAAAGAACATATACTAAAAGATGCTAAGGAAGATTTAGTAGAGGAAGAAGGACCATCTGATGATTGGTCAATAACAAATGAAGAAATGTGAGATTGTGTAAAATTTCCAAATTTTACTCCAAGTAAAATCATTGAGCTATGTAGAGAGTTAGACCTTGAAAGGATAAAGCTAGAACAACAAAGGATAAATATCCAGAATAAATTGTTGACGAAGGATGACAAAGAAATTGTCACAAATGACAGTTAAGAAGAAGTTGACAAGTACAATAAACAAAAGTACAAAATTATCTTGAAAGATAATGTGGCAGTAGCTGAAAAGGTGCAAGACAATAGTGAACAAGAGGGCAAGGATGTAAGGGTGGCAGTAATGAAAATTCAACAGTTAAGAGTTGAAGGCAATCAGCAGATAGAGGATACACTGGACAAAGAAATTGAGTTGGTAAGAAGGTTAATGATGAAAGTGTCCCAGAAGAAGACAACAACAAGAAAGAAAAGAAGCAACAATAAGAGGAAGACAACAATAAACTATGAAAGCATGGCAAGTGGAGCATTGGAACATAAAGTATGGAGACTTGGAGAACAACAGCAGATAATAGCAACAATAGAACAACTGACAAGCAAAGACAGATTACAAAATAAAGTCTGCAATCTAGGAGGTCATAATTTTCTTACCTGGGGAGTTTGAGGCAGGAGAATCCTACTCAGAAAAACTGTTCCATTTTAGTAAGCATAGGGTCTTGTGTTTCAAGGGACCCGATTCCCTAAAGAGTGATTAATTATTTATTTTCCTATGTTTTTATGAGGGTTTTATAATAGTGAGGATATTGTAATGAAATCTTTTCATTAAGAGATATTTCAAGAATAGTGTGTGAGTTAGAGGAACTAGGAGTTAGTTTCATGATTTTAGGGATTAGATTAGGATATTTAAGATTCAAGTGAAATTATTCAGGATCTAAACCAAAATTGGTTAAAATAATCCTTTGTGTATAATTTATAAGCCTCGAAGGCTTAAAAGAAGAGTTAGTGAGAGAGTTAGCAGATAGATAGAGAAAGGCCATTAATTAGAAAATTAGGCCAGCGAAAGAAATACTCTTTTATATATACATTTGTTTTTTAATACAGAAATTCGTTTTCTGAGTTATATAGTGTGTATTAAGAAATCAATTGATAAATTATGTGTGTAGTGGAGAACTCTATTTAATATATATATGCAGGAGAATTTGGAGTAGAGAACGAGTGTAGAGAAGAAGTACAAAGGAGGATGGTGGTTGGACTATATGAATCCGATTAAATAAATCAACACAAAGCTTAGAGGTAGTAGTTTTAAAGAAGCACGCGGAAGAATAACTCAAGAGAAGAGTCATGCAGAAAAAGGGAACCAAAGACAGAAAGGCTGAGAAGAATTCCTTTATGAATTCGAGGTGAATTGATAGAGGACTAAGCACACATAAGAAGAGAAGATATGGCCAAGTGGAGATCAAATTATGATCACAATGAAACGTTCCAGTACTATTGGAGATAATCGCATGATTATGGAGGGGGTAGATACACTGATAAAGAAGTCAAAGGGTAGCATTGACCTTACGCTAGACCTGTATATGGTATCAATAAGAGGGAAAGAGAACGATGTTGTGTGGATTATCATAATTAAATGCTCTGTGTAGCAAACCCGGAGATGAAGTCTGATTGCAACATGGAGTGGAGTAACATTCAACGATCTAGATTGGATGTAGTATGAGTGCCAAAGGAAAGCAGAAATTGTATTATAATCTGCTGGAACAATAGATGGGAAGATCTGCGCATGTGGAGTTGGTATGGTATAAACTGACAGGAAGATTTATCTTGGAGGTCTGGTTCCTGAGGAATTGGAGCCAAAGTGGAACAATCCAAAGAGAAATGCGTAACTGCGGAGGTTAGGAGTCTACGAGTGTCTTCATCGGGGTTGAAGTGCCGCACTAAATCCTAGCTGTCGATCTCAATTTCAACCGCTTATGTCACAGTCAATGGCGGGGGTTAGGATTGCTTTTAACTCGTGTGTTAGTTGAAGGGTCGCAAACCGTAGAATTTGATGTCCTTCATTATCCAACGGATATCGGGCCATAAGGAGATTGGACTTTAACTTCAAAGGCAGACCTGAACTTTTATAGATTAAGGATTTATAATCCTTATCGGCTTCGTAAGGGTGGTTAAGTGTCGCGCAAGTTTCTCATGCGATATCGCTATTGATCATTAGATCAAGCATGCCTTGATGAAATAACGGGGGATGAAGATTGGGTTTGTTGATCAGGTTGATCAACAACCATTGGATTGAATGGTAAGATCAACGACGTAGAGTGAAGCGCCTGTGCAAAAAGGGAAATTCAACTTGGGACCGTTTGCTACTCAATTGCTGTTCAATTGCTGAGCAGACCCGAGAAGTGTATGGACGCAAGTTTATTTTATTTGGAGTCTAGTTTTTTTCATTCGGGTGGGACCAATGTTTGTTGGTGGATTATTTGTTAAAGCATTTTTTGGTGATTAGTCAGGCTAAAACCCACCAATGTAAACGCTTCTGATTTGTCTAGGTGGGCCATAACCCACAGACTCATGTACACTGATTATCAAAGTCAGGGAAATTGCCTTCAGGCAGTATTTCTTGTGTCACACACCTATAGAGTTAAATCCAGATTGCATGGAATAGGCCACAACTGATCGGATCATGGACACACAGAGCAAGAACACCCGACAACAAAGGATCCAACTATATCGAGTTGTCAAAGCATGCCAACTCCTTCACCAGGGTAAGTGGCTCACCAGGGACCAAGTTTAGCAAAAGTTTCCTCATCTCATTCAGAAACTCAATGAAATGGGAACCTAATGAAAGGATATTTTGGGGGTAAACCAATTTCCCATTTCATTTAGGAAATTCGATCCTGAGGCCTGTGGGTTATGGCCCACAAACCCTATCAGAAGCGTTTATTTAGGCCTTAGCCTTTAAATCAAGACAACTTAAACTTATTGAAACCTACTACATTATCGGGAGTGTTCATTGATGCTCTCTTGCCATAAAAACCCCAGGACAACAAAATTATCGAAATACATAGGAATGAAGGGAAAACCCCACTTCGAACACATAGTCGTATCTCAAGAATTGTAAACCCGCATTATTAAAATCGGCAGGTTCGCACCTTCCAACTTTCCATAGTGCTGCTCCGATCTCTGATCAGCCCGATCTCCGATCACCTATTGGCTTCATCGGCTTATCGGCGATATTGGAATTTCGAGACATCCACTATCTTTCGTACTTGGCATCTGTGATTAGCGACCAATGATTAGATTGTGACCGTTGATCCCGACTCTTGATCCGATAGTCAAGATCACATCACATCATCGCAATTGCAAAATACATAAGGCCGATGTTTATAACTCATGACCCTTTGTGATGCGATACATCGCTATCGGCAAACGCATTGCTCCATAGTCGGTCCAATAACACACAACTTCTCCGATGCGATATAAAGGCTCTATCCTCCACTTTGATATGATCCATTGATCGTCTAGACTTAATGGCCCATGTGCATTCTCGTCCATTTCCTCTTTGACTTGTTTTTGCTTACATTTTATGGGTTTACGCCTTTCTCAATCTTTCCTCCGCCACACTTCGTTAACACACAGAACACTCATGTAATTGATATTTTAGATTGCCATCGATCCATACAGTGATCGATGGTCGATCAAACCTGCAACACTGGAACATTCAAATGCTTTATAAAATACACACAGAATATCTATATGGTCATACATAGACGCACAATTTCAACACTTAACACACTTTATATTATATACAATCGATTACAAGCTAAGGCATTTCAGCCTTAGAACAAACTCCCTCTCGACTACATTATATCTATCTCTGTTTTCACAGGTTTTCTGTCTATTTCTCCCTTTTTATTGAACATGTAGGGTCATCACATATATAAGAAATATTGGATCGGATCACTGAAAGGATCCGATCATATCTCTCCATGATTTCCTCTAACAAATCATGAACAACTCCCTAATCTTTCTACATGCATACATATGTGGCAAATTGCTTTTAATAAAGTCTTCTAGAGACTTATTGCTTCCATCATTTTAGCCCTGTTTTAAACAGATTTGTTCACAGTTCAACTCCAATGGTCCCTCAGTTGGCATCCTTCTGGTTCTCTCCTCTGGAACCAATTGAGCACACCTTGCTCTAGATTTCTTCAAGTCTTCTCACCTTCGGCTTCTGTTCTCTGCACGACAGTAAGACCATAACTCTCCAGCTTCAACAACTGTACCTCCTCTCCTTCTGCTTGCACTCTTTCTCCTTCTCACAGGAAATCTTTTCCTTAACCTTTCCATGCTTTTACACACATAATCTTCTTCTTCTCTGATACCAAATGATGAAAGGAGAATTTGGGGGTAAACCAATTTCCCCTTTCATTTAGAAAATTCGATCCTGAGGCCTGTGGGTTATGGCCCATAAAACCTATCAGAAGCATTTATTTAGGCCTTAGCCTATAAATTGGGACCACTTAAACTTATCAGAGCCCACTATACTGTCGAGAGCGTTCATTGATGTGCTCTTGCCATAAAAACCCCGAGACAACAAAATTATGGAAATACACAAGAATGAAGGGAAAAACCTGCTTCGAACACATAGCCAAATGTAAAAAATTATAAACCTACATTCATAAAATCATCGGGTCCGCACCTTCTAGCCTTTCCATAGCGCTGCTGCGATCTTTGATCAGCCCGATCTCCAATCACTGATTGGCTTCATCGGCTTATCGGCGATATCGAGATTTTGGCACATCCATTGTCCTTCACACTTGGCCTCTGTGATTAGCGACCAACAATTAGATCAGGACTGTCAATCTTGACTCTCGATCCGATGGTCAATATCACATCGCATCATCGCAATCGCAAAATACATAAGGCTGTGGTTTATAACTCATGACCCTTTGTGATGTGATATATCGCTATCGGCGATAACACTACTCCATAGTCAGTTCGATAACACACAACTTCTCCGATGCGATATAAAGGCTCTATCCTCCACTTTGATCTGATCTGTTGATCATCCTGACTCAATGGCTCCTGTGCATTCTCATTCGTTTCCTCTTTGACTTGTTTTTGCTTACTTTTGATGGGTTTATGCCTTTCTTAGGCTTTCCTTTGCCACACTATGTTAACACATAGAACACTCATGTAATTGATATTTTAGATCACCATCGATCCATACAGTGATCGATGGTCGATCAAACCTGTAACACTCGAACATTCAAACACTTTATAAAATACACACGCAGGCTATCTATATGGTCATACACAGGTGCACAATTTCAACACTTAACACAATTTATATTATATACAGTCAATTACAAGCTAAGGCATTTGAGCCTTAGAACAAACTCCCTCTCGACTACATTATATCTATCTCTGTTTTCATAGGTTTTTTGTCTATTGCTTCCTTTTTATTGAACATGCAGGTTCATCATATATATAAGTTATATTGGATCGAATCACTGAAAGGATCAGATCAGATCTCTCCATGATTTCCTCTAACAAATCACTAACAACTCCCTAATCTTTCTACTTGCATACATATGTGGAAAATTACATTTAATAAAGTATTCTAGAGACTTATCGCTGCCATCATTTTAGCCCTATTTTAAACAAATTTGTTCCCTGTTCAGCTCTGATGGTCCACGTCCTCCTTGCTCCAATTTGGATTCCGAACTTGATGAAGAGTGCCAGATGCTCCTGCATCAGGACCATTGCTTCCTAAGGGGGGAGGAATGATCCAGGTGGATATTGTTGGTCACCCAACTATTCCACTTGGACCTCCACCATTGTTTCTTTCAGTTTTTTAGTTTCCTTATCTGTAGCATAATTTACTATTTTTGGCAGCTTTTCGGGTCGTGAACTTTTGGAGTTATTTTGAGGCCCTAAAGGACATTTTTTAGGAAACCTAAGAGTAACATGGGTCCATGGACTAATGTTTCTTATCATAAAGTTGTATTCCTCAGATAGATATTTCTAACGAGGTATTTTGCGTGTCAAACGAGGATCGTATGCTAAAGTTACAACCCCGGGAAGTTCATGTACCAATTTACCCAAAACGGGGTCCATAGTTTGGTGCTTCATCTCTTAGGGTTAGGTTTTTGGATGTTTAGGGTTTTCCATTATTTCTGAACAATAAATAGGCATTCGAGCCTCATTGTAATCCATTTCAGAGGCATGTAGCCACCACATCTCTTCTCGGAGATAAGATACCATTGCCCGAGCTAGTTTATTTCCATTTTTGTTTGTAAGTGTATTTCAGTATTTTACATCAATGAAATGAAATATTAGTTCTGTTGCATCTCTGTATTTATGGTCATATCTGTAATTTGTTGCGTTCCTATTTAAATCCGGATCATATCCTCCTTTGGAACATGAGAAACATCTTTGGAGCCAAAAACATTTAATGACTTACCATAGGCTTAAATATTAGTAAAGCTTCGAAAGGAGTTTTAAAATCAAGACTTTTTGTTGGATTCCTATTCTTCAAATACACTACAGTATTTATTGCTTCAGCCCAAAATCCATTAGGCACATTCTTACCTTTTAGCATGTTGCAAGCACACTCCTCAAGGGTTCTATTTTTCCTCTTTGCAACCCCATTCTATTGAGGAGTGTGGGGTATTGTAAACTGCTATAGTATCCCATGGTCTTTACCGTATTTTTTTAAACTAGCCTTCTTGTATTCTCCCACTTGGTTCAAGCAGAGAATATTGATGAATTTTCTTGTCTGCTTCTCAATCATGCTTATGAATTCTTTAAAGTATTCAAAGGTATGAATGTTTTTCTAAGAAAATATACCCAAGTGAATCTCGTACAGTCATCAACAAATAATAAAAAATAATAGGCACCTCCGAATGACCTCGTCTAGATTGGCCCACATAAATCATTGTGCACTAGCTCTAGTATATCTCTCTTCTTTCTATCTACATTTACAGGAAATTCATCTCTATGCATCTTGCCAAGAGCACATGCTTCACAATCAACATGAACATTCTTTAAAACAAGGAGACATACCTCGTTTCTGAAGTAGCTGTAGGTCATTGAAAATAATATGGCAGAATATTTGATGCCATAAATATTTTGCAGTCATAGTTGATGATGTCAATGCTTGGTGTGTTGCACTTCTCACATTCATCTTGTACATACCTCCCACACGAACACCTGATGCAATTGGCCTCATATGATCCTATAGATCTTTAATATCACAATAAGATTTAAAAAACTCTACCTTAATATTTTGATCCATTATCATCGAAACAAAGATCATATTCTCTTTTATTCCAGGTACATACATTACATTTTGAATATGCCTAATATTTCCATCAGGAAAAACAACAGGAACATTACCATATCCTTTGATTTGGTACCCTCTATCATCACCAAGATAAATGTTTTCTCCACTACTAGTCTCTTTGAAATTTTCAAACCAATCCCTGTTTCCTGTCATGTGGGTGGAAGCTCATGAGTCCACAAACCAATTTTTTGCTTCAACATCCTTGGCAGAAAATGCAAAATCAGATACAAATAGTCTGAGATTCTGATTCTATTCTTCATCAGCAAAATGACCTGCATGCCTCTTGTGTCTCTGTTGACCTTCATCAAACTTCTTCTTTCGACAATTTTTATCTATATGACCAAATTTATTGCAATAAAAGCATTTTGGTCCTGAATCACTTCTGTTTGAAGAAATACCTTGAGATGGAGGTGGCCTTCTTTTTGGGGTTCCTCTGCTTTTGTGTGTTGAATTTTACTTTTCTCTAAAGAGCTTCTTCTTTTCCATTAGGGAAAGATCTAAACTTTGGGGTTTCAGGTTCATCCGCCTTTCCTCCTCCTGCATTAGGATCCCTGTCAATTCTTCAAAATTGGGGGGTTTTTCTCTCGTATTCAACCCAGTGATGAACATCTTATATTTGTTAGTGATACCATTCATGGAAATCATGACCAAATCATTTTATGACATTAGTTCACCAATGTATCCCATCTTATTCTTAAGCTTCTTGATACGAAAGATGAACGTTGCTACTGATTCGTTCTCCCGCATTTTAATGGAGAGCTTATTTCTCTTCAGAAACAACAAGAGATTTGTGTTCTTGATCTCATACAAGTCTTTGAGAGTTGTCTAGATGTCTGTTGCATATTTACATTCTCAAATATGGGGAATAATTCAATATTTGATACACAATTTGAGCAGAACCTTTGCCTTATTCTACCTCTTTTCCCAGTCCTCGATTGTTACTGTTGTTCCACCTGTATCTAGGGTCAGCTTCAACTCATCACCAATTGCAATTTCCCATGTGTTTTACCCCTCCAATAGAGTTTGCAACTTAAATTTCCAATTTGAGTAATTGGAACCATCAAGCTTATTGCTCTCGTTTAGATAAGCCTCTGCCATCTGGTTTTTCATATTGACAGATTTCCCTCAAGAGAACAAAAATGATCTATCTCCAGATCCAAGGAGAAATTTCAAAAAAATAAAATTGGTGCTCTCTTAATAAGAACAATTCCTTGGAAAAGATCTCCTTTGTTTTTTAATTAAAAAAAAATATTCTCTTTTTAAAAGAAGATGATCCCAACCTTAGTCAAATGTACCCAACCTTTTCTCAAAAAATATGTTTTAACCCATTTTTTTTGAATCCGCCCCAACATTATTTATAATCACAATTTTTGTTTCAAACACATCAGAGGAACTTGATATAACCAAACAAAATTAAAAAAAAAAAATACAACCCCAAACTTTTAAAAAAAGACCTTAGAAATTCACTCTAACAACAAGGCCTACCTTCGAAATTCACTTGAACAGATGGAGGTGGCTTTCTTGATTCAAAAATAGATCAGAAACAACAATGATCACTTTCCAATAATACCTTGTTCTCAGCGTTTGATTGGGTTTTTTTCTTTGCTTTCTCGTTCCTCCAACCACAGAAATCCAACCATGCGGCCATCGGTTAGACAAGCTACTCCATGCTTCCGCTACACCTACCCTCTTGTAGCACGCATGAAACAATAGTACTCTATCACTACTCATCCTCTTGGCAATCACCCCATGCTGAACCTCCAAGCTTCCACGAGGATATGCACTTCAGCTTTAAGAGGCACTCAGCAATGCACTTCGGCCTCCGCCAATGCATCACTGACAATGCACCACACGCAGCTCTAGCTTGTCAACTAATCAGGGCTGCTACCACATTCCCAGCTCACTTCTACCACGATTCGATCTCACCAACAACACGGGTAGCCAACAACATGGATTTCACTCCAAACACCCTCACCAACAATGCAAATAACATTGCGACCTCAAGCCTGCAGGCCACACCTCACAACTAAATTTACTAGAAGATCAAAGAGGGTATCAAAATTGCACTTGTCTGCAATTTTCTTGGGCTGCTTATGCTCACCAGATCGTCCCACACTCGATTGGATCCATGATCCACCAAGAAACACGCAGACTCTGCCACACCATGGTACTCGGCCCATAATGGGAGCTTCTTCCTTGCCTTTTGGCTTCACAAGCAGCCACAACCACGTTCATTACACCAACACAATTTTCCCTCTTAGATTTGCGATCTTCAGGCACAATGATGAAAATTGCTCTAAGAGAATGACCAATCAATACATTTTTCCCTCTAGAATCTGCAATGGTCAACATTCTTCTTCCTTTAGGAAAAGTGATGATGGATGTGAATAATCTTAAAAAAAATTATGTGCTTCTCCGCCTCCTCACCATATGAAGCCTTCTTCACACCAGCCACCAGAGGCCTCTCTTCCAGCACCTAGATACTCACTCAACTATCCAAGCATACTGGCTTTGACTCACCATCCCTGGAGCTCTGATACCATGTTAAGAACTGAAGAATCAACTTTATTAATAAACTGGGCAGCTCATAGGTGTGGAGCTCCACCCGGAGACTACCTCTGGCATAATGCTTTACATGAATCATATTACAAATCATGAATATATGGAAAACACGCAAATAGGGAAGTTAGTACAGATACCTAAGAAATAGGAATTAATTCCTAATCTAAGGCTCCAATGAACTGAATCTCTCCTAAATTACACTTCTACATTATCTTCAACAATCACGCACCATTGATATATAAATTCATAAGCAATAAACACAAGAAATTCAATTTAAAACATAAATGTTTGTTTCTTCATAAATCTGTTTCAAATTGAAACTTCCCTTTTCCAACATTCATGAATTTGAAGGTGTAATCATGAAGTTAATCATGTATGGAGTATGGTCATAACAATGCTACAAGGCTTGCACAAACTTAGCATCAATGCACTTGCTATCTTTAATCCAAATCTACAAAACAGAGAAACAACTTAAGTACAGAATTAAATGCAGAATATTTTTAAGTCACTAATGAAATTAATGAGAATTCAACCAACTATTTTAATTAATTGTAAATTCAAATTCAAATAAACTACTATCCCGAGGGTCACACCATAAATCAGAAAGCAATTACATAATCTAGATTGGAGAAATAAATTAACAAAGTTTTTAAATCTAATTCAAGCCATTTGAAAGAAATTAAATATAAAAAGCAAATAAACTCTAAAATTCATACTTACATAATCTATGTTAAACCTGCAAACACAATGGTTTGAGATGGCCTTTCCTTTCCATGTGTTGCAGGTCAAAGCTCAATTCACAAAATGGACACCAAATCTACAACAACTTCATCATCCTTTATTCATCCAAAAACAAAAGTTCTTATACACCAACCTTGTAGTTGTGCTTCCTCTCTTATGTAGCTTCTCTATGTGTAACCTGCAACTCTTGTGTGTAACTCTCCTCTATGTAACTCTCCATCTATATACTATTCTTTCACGATTTGAGATAGAAAAGTCAAGGATCTGATCTTGGCCAAATGTCAACAAAATTACAAAAATACATTTCAAGTGATGCTTTTGGATTTGGTTATCAAAAACTTGTCTTGAGAAATTTCACGATCCATGCATAACATCATTGAGATATAGAATATCTGATTGCAACCCCATATAGCTTGAAAAAAAAATGAAAAATATTCAACCCGAAATATATGGAACCATGGCTGAGCTGAAACTGTGGTAGACCCGAAACCCTCAAACCCAACGATTTTCTACTTAACTGATAATTATGGCACTGATTCTATACTTAAAAATTGCACTAACAATAACTTCTGCATGATGACGAATTTTGACAAAAGGTTTCAGGGTTATGAGAATGATCTTCCTTTGAACAATTTCCATGTCTCAAAATCATACTATTCTTCTTAATTTGATCACAAATTTAGATTTTAATCTACAGTTATTATGTACTTAACCTGTAGCAACTAGTTTAATTGACTTATGAAGAATTTTAGCAATGAATCCCTGCAGTCAATAAACTTGGCAAAAACATCATTATAAAATCATAGTGAATTTATTTCTAATCATTTAAAAGTCAAGAAAACTAATGATAATCAACCACGAAGTGTAAGATATGAATTGGTGGAAAGTTTTGGAATTATGGTATGAAATGAGTTAAAAATATAGGAATTTAGGCTATTAATAGTGGTAATATACAGTGGAAAAATGGGTATATTTTGAGGCCAACCATCCCCCCATGCCTAAGGATTTTCATGTCCTCATGCAAAAAAATCCATTTCTCATTGATAGATTCTTGACATTTTTTTGTAGATGTTGGTTCTTGGTGGAAGAACATTGCTTAAATATCTAGAGGTGTTGGTTCTTGTGGAGCAGCACTCTTCACATTTAACATATCATACTAATTTTCTGAGCAATACAAATTTACGAAAAGAAAGGGATGGATGAGGAAGACATGATGGATGAAATGAGTTGGTGCTTGCATACTATGTCATCACAAGGCCAATGCTTATAGCTAGTTTCCTTTATCATTTCATGGCAGTAATGACTTCATCCTCCGAATAGGAGGAGAAGACACTATAGAGACTGCCTTTATTAATATATCATAAGGATTTACTTTTAACATGGTCTTGTAATCAAAGTATAAGCCATTTTATTATGAGTGGCGAATGGAAGGAAAACAGAAGGATAATGATTTACCAAAGATGAAATGCATGGAATGAGAAGTGGTGAGTCATTAAGTTTCTTAAACCTTCTAATGAATTAGAGAATCTTTAGCCAAATTTACCTCAAGTTTTACCTTTATTGTTGATGTGCTTGGTGCGGTAGGATGAAGTGGAAGATGGACTTGCTGGAGATGATGCGACTACTGATCTGATATGTTTAACAATGCTAAAGGATGAACTAAAGGTTTGATAGATAAACTGAAGGGATGAAGGATGGACTGAAGGGATGAAGAAAGAACTGAAGGTCCCCTTCTCCCCCATGCGTGAGGAGTTCTATGTCCCGAAACAATTGAGAAAAGGTGACTACTATTGCAAATGAATGGTCAGGTTGCTATATGGTAACCTTTACTAATATAAATATACTTCTACAAACGAAAATGGAATGATGATACAAATATCCAAACTACTACAAATCCGTGTTGAGATCACAAAACCTTATAGTCTTCAACTACTACACACCCATGTGCAATCTTGCATATGTGAATACATGGTGCCGATGTTGAACATAAGAAAGAATCATTGGATTACCGACCATTGAGGAGGTCATTAAATAATGTGATATATCCCACCTTTAATGTCAATAGGAATCAAGGCACTAGATACATTCTACTAGCCATGAATGGATTTGTCGAAGTCAAATGGACTGTAGAATTCATACACTAAGAAAAATTGATGTATTTTCCTTAGTAGATGACAAGGATACCTACATTAATGCTTGCAGGCTCCCAAGTACCTTATCTAACCCTAACCTTTGTCCTAGATAATTTTCTGATGTCAATGGGACAAGTCTTGTTGGTAGGTGGGTCTTAAGCGATCTAACATCAACCAATATGAGTACAAGACATAATGACTTGAAATATATATTATTTGAATAATTCATACAAATTTACAAACTTTATTGGGAACCTTTCCTGCTAGTGACCTAGTTTTCGAGCAAAGTCCATGTCCAATTTCACTAGATAAGCTAGTTTTCACCAAAGGACTTATTTTTCTCTTTTCTCTTTTCATTTATTTATTTATTACAATACTAACTTTTCTACTATACTAGAGAAAATATGTCCTCCTTCAAGTGAAAGAGAACTTCCAATGAAGCCATGTGCGAATTAGGTACACAGATATATTCATGCCCAGATTTAACATATAAACTTTAGAAGGTACATGAGCATGAAAAATCCGCAGTTTTGAAAGATTTGATACAAAGAGTATGTGAAGATGAGAGTGGTACTTTCAACGGATTGTGACCTGGAACCATTGCTCGATGTAATCCTAGTGGTATTGGCCCATTTCTTCATTTGGACCACTCTAAAGGTCATCCTCGGTCATGCCAGGAAAACTTGGATAATTTGTTTCCAAAATGCATAGAAGGCTTGCCACTAGGCATGGTTAAAGTTCCTTTATCTTAGGTTCAGAAGGATGCTCCTCATCAACTTTGGTACATCATTTCTTGATCTCCTTTGTAGATCGTCAAAAGGAATCAAGGGAGACTTCCAAATCCTTTTCTGGCTATGGAGAGATTGATAATTTCATGAATGTAGTCAGGATGAACTCTTCCTGAGAGGTATATATCCGAGCTACTACTAGGATTTGGGAAAGTACCTCGAGGTACATTCTTCAAGCTCTCAATATTTCTTTAAATTTCTCCTGCTAGTTGATGATCCCTCTTAGCTTGCAGCATGAATCAGTACACATGGGTTCTTTCAACACCCCAAAAATGTTTTGTCTTTAAAGAGCTTGATTTTTTAATCTAAATGAATTAAAACTAATAGAAATAAAACTCAACAAACTTGCTTACTTGGACAGACATACTTTGGAGTGACCCCAAACAAAAGCGGATGTGTGGATCTTCATTCACGTCCTACCATCTTGTCAACCCTCTAGTTTCCCTAAAACTCAGATCGCACAAAAAACCTGTGAAAGAAACTATGCTCTAATCCCTTTAACACCTCCCCGAAAATGATGCCAAAAATGTTGGGGATATTATATGTGTTATAATTCCAAAATTAAATTATCAATCTTGGTTTGTAAGACTTAGAGGCACAAGCGTAAGTAATGCATGATCAAAGTGTCTAATCTAAACTAACATCTAAGAATTTTGAGATAAGGTGTTGAATAGAGTACAAAATTACTGTTCTTATATTAATATACAAAATTAGGTACAAAATCATAATTTCTATTTCTCAATCAGTTTATAGAATTAAGTACATAACATAATTTTTGTTTCTAAATCAAAAGCATTCTACAACTTACGATTTCCTAGGTTAAAACCAATCTAAATTAACACACATAATTTCAAAAATAAATATAATTAAATCTCACTACGAAATCATGAAATAACAAATTATATACTCTAAGGATTAACCAAGCAGATAAAATAACACTTCGTAAATGGCATGTAGTCTCTAAAGCATTAATACACAAACTATACTAAATAATATCACTACGTGTCTTGTTAGAGTCGGTCTAGTAGCCCTCCACCAGAGATCAAAGCTCTTTGCATTTCATAATTAGGTGTCCCATCGGTGTGATCATGTTGCATTCCGTTAGGCATGCCATAACTCTGTTGGAGGAGCTTGTGTCTTTTATTCCCCTCCTATTTGGCACTGCTGGTTCAGGTTTATTTGAGTCAATAAAGTCTTCAAAAAGTCATTTGTCTTGTTTTAAATTTCCAGGCCTTAGGTCTAGGGTTGAGTCAAATTTTGTCTTCAGAAGTCATAAAGGACCAACAGGCCAGAGGGATGTCCTTCATAAAACATCATTTCAACAAATTTCACTATTCTTCCGCTAAATTTCCACTTTGTTTTCAAAAACTCTGTTTTTGAAAAACAAAGTTCATTTTCTCATTTTTTGTAAAAATTCTCAAATTTTTAAATTTTCCAAATGTCAAAGTGCAGCCTTGGTCTCCTTTGCCAAAGCACCTTGGAAGCTGTCCCTGCAAAAATTTTCAGAAGAAACCATCAGTTCAACCAATTTTTCAAAGAAAAGAAACAAAAAATCAGAGCCAATTAAGTTCAAAAAGTGTCAACACTCAAAACATTAGAAAGTGGGTTTTGGGCAAATGTAAGTTCAAAGGAAGCCTATAAAAGCACATTAATCTTCATTTGTAACTCATTTGCCTCTCACAAGCTAAGTGCAAACTTGCAAAGGCGATTTCATGAGTTATTGAGCAAAGTTGGGCAGTCTTGGTAGCGTGCTATGCGTTGGGAGTGGCGCGCTACGCGTAGGGGAGGTTCTGGCAGTGCAAATTTGCAAGGGCGCTACGCGTTTGGGGTGCGCTACGCGTTGGGTATTTCGCCCTAAAACTTGAAGCAAACACCTAATACACCTCTCTCAACTCAAGCAACATTCAAGTAAGCTCTTTTCATGGTTGTTTTGTTAGTTTTTGCAAATTGAATGTAAAGGAAATATGACAAATGCCATGAAATGGAAAACAAGAAACTCTAATGTTGATGTGTAAAATGAAAGACTAAGTTTGCTAGGGTTTTCAAATATATGCTGCCCAAGGTTTTCCCATGATTCACCCTCATTTTTCCTCTCATATTCATCACTATTTGTTTTTAAATTTCCCATAATATTCCATAATATTTCTCCAAAAAAAAAAAATCTCAAAACCCTACTTCACCCCAAACCCTACACTTTCATAGTTTCATATGTTCTTTCCCTTCCATAAATTCCTCCTTATTTTCATTTCCCCTAATTCCCTCATGTTTCCCTTTCCCTAACAATTCCCTTGTCTCTATGTCCCCTTGGTAACAACATTTGAATAAAAAGTCAAACAGCATACAAAGTCAAACAAAAATCAAGTGTGTGCATAGTCAACATATACAGTTCAGCCATCCTGTCTTCAAAAGCATGTCAGAAACCGAATCAGATTATGAGCAGAGTGATTACAGTGGATCAACACCGGAGGAAGAAGTGCCTAGGAGGCATCACAAGGGTGGTAAAGGTGGTCGACATGTTAGAGAGGAACCCACTTCTTTGGCTTATTTGCAAGCTTGTCCATTTGCGCTGTCTTGTTTTAGATACCAATCATGTTTTGAGTATTGTGAGAAGATCTCACAAATTCAACATCACAGGGAATTAGTCCACTTGTTTGTCCTACGTTTGCACAATGGCCATGTGAACCTTGCAGGAGTTAATTTCACACTATCACCCGAGGTTGTTGCTCAAGCCACCGGGATACCAAATGTTGGGGAAGAGTGGACCAAGCGCAAGCTACTAGGAAAATTTCATTACCAACCACACATCAAACCCGGATTCACGAGGAACCTTACTGTTGTTTTTCCTTTCAGATTCCTAAGGGAGGAGTATGCACCCTTGATGAGGCTTATTATGCGCTACTTTATTTGTGAGGGCCGATTTTCACATTTATATTCGTACCATATCCGTTTGTTGATGCATTTTACTCGGGTACGAATGATGAACATACCATTTTTCATGTGCCGGAATATAGAGAAGATGGTGCCCGTAGTGCAAAGGAAGAGCCCTGCACAACAACTCAAAGCATATATCATTATGCACTGATCGAGATCATAGTGATGCATCAGTTGGCACAACAAGGTATTCCATGGGAGGATTTCGTTTCTCGCGACTTCTTCACAGTGCCACATCCACCTCCTGAGATTGTCCATGATGAGGGGCCTTCACAGCAGCCGGACATTCACGAGACCGAGCATGTTGGTGCTCCAGCATATGTAACATATCAGAAAGGCCCCAGAGCCTTATTTGCAGCTGCACGACGAGTACTATCTCCACCCGGGGTGGAAGGGGTCTCGTTGACTTCATCGACACAGCGAGTACTATCTCCACATCATGTGGAAGGGGTCTTGCCACCTTCTTCAGCATAGGTACAGGTTCAGGATAGGGGCAAGAGGCCCATGATTGATGAGGGTCCTTCAAGAGGTCAGGACACACATGTTATTGATATTGATGCTAGCTCTCCTGCCTCAGAGCTCAAGGATATCATCCGAGAGCAAAAGGCCGAGAATGAGTCGCTGCACAAGAAATTGCAGATGGAAAAATGGGTGATTAAATATTTAGAGCAGCGTAACAAACAGTTGGAGGACGAGCACGAGCTTCATGAGCAGCGGAAGATTCGTGAAGACCGGGAATTGGCCCGTAGGAGACCCGGTGATTTGACACCCATAGATCGAGAATCCATGCTTATTCGGGTGAACACTCACCTGGAAAGGTTGTTGGCAAAAGCCAATAGAGACAAAGATATGCTCTGCCACATGAAGAATCATTATTGGGCCCACATGCACGTGTGCAAGGCAAAAATGAAGGTTCTCAAGAGACGATTGGCCAAAGCGCTAAAATGGAGGAAAAGGCCCGATCCACTTCAGATTTTGGCCGATGCCACCTTGAGGGAGCATGGCACTCAATGATACACCCCCAGCTCAAAATTCAGACAATTTGGAGCAATTTTGGTCATTTTTGAAAATTTTTGTCAAAAACAGGTTTTTTTCCCCAATGCGTAGCGCGCCAGGCGCTACCCTTTCGTTGGGGAGGTCCATTTCAGGAAACGTTTGCATTTTTGGATTTTTCATGACAAAATACAGTTGCTTAGTCATGGCTAAGAAATTTCATGGAGATTTGAGCCCCCAAAAGGTCAAAAAACAAGCAAAAAATGACCTTCTGCCACTTTTTGGACACACAGGAAGCAGTCTTGGGAGATTGCAATTTTGGAGGGGCAAATGGCCACCAAATTGAAAAATTCCACTTGGGCTGGAAAGTAGACATCCAGACCTTGCCAACACGCCCACTTGTGCCTGATTTGGATGCCGGGAAGTGCCTCCAAATAGGCCTGAAAGGCGCTCTACACATAGAGAAATGGCACGCTACGCGTAGGGGAAACTGGCCAGTTTTGTACTCTCAGCTCAGGACAACACAGCTTTTGACCAGTCTTGACTTTTCATGGGATTTTTCACCCTCTTTGATGTAACTAATGTAATTTCATGATTGACATGGCTCTTTTTACCTATTCTAGAAGATTCATTCATAAAATGTCAAAAAATTAATGAATTAATTGGTTTCCAAGTTTATAGAGGCAAGTTGTTTTGATTGCCTAGTTTGTAGTGCTCAGTTTAGAATTGGTTGAAACAGCTCCTAGAAGGAGGAGCTCGACCCCTAGAGGTTAGGGAATGATTTGTCTTGGTCTACATATGTATTTTTTCATTCAGTAGCAAAGGTTGGACTCTTGGGATAGTTTGAGACTATATTGTACATATTTTATCAGCAATTTGGCAAAGGAAGACCAGGGTTTTGCAGCACTACTTGGGATCCATGTGGCTTTATGGATTGATGGTGTGTTTCTTTAAGTTCTTGTAAGTTATGTTTGTGCATCATTATATCTATTGAATCTTATCTTATTAAGCAAATGAATTGTTAGGGTAGAATCCATGAAATTGCCATGCTCTGCCTTTAAATTTGTTTAATATTCTATGTTTTCTTCAGTTTAAGGAGAATCCTTGAGACCCCTTGCTCTCCTTAGCCTCTCACCGGTCTTATCTATCCATCTCACCTGCTTTAAGGCATCAAAACAATTGCCTATCTTTCCCCAAGTGGACCTCTGCAAAAACTGTGCCTCATCCCCGCACCCAAAATTTCCTTTCCCTTGATTTCAACAAAGTCATAAAAAATCAATCCTAAACTCTTTGTACTTAATACCTAGCCTAAAATAAGTCATAAATTCGGTCATCTCAAGCCTTTTTGAATATATTTTGCTGAGATTGACCCGGAGAGAGCCCTCTCCTGTCCTCGTAGGGCTAGCTACGAGGCTGAGCATGGTTTGATGTGGCCTTGAGTCTTGCCTTATTTCAACCTAAGGTGGATTTGCGCGCTAACACGGTATCCCAGGAGATATTGTCACTGACCATGGCAATCATTTCCAGAATCAACTAATTTCTGAATTTTCTCTCAAACTAGGTTTCCGGTAGGAACATTCGTCTCCATATTATCCTCAGGCCAATGGACAGGTTGAGGCAGTAAACAAAACTCTTAAGACGATCCTGCAAAGGACAATTGATAAAAATAGATCCAATTGGCATCTTATGTTGTATCTGGCTCTATGGGCATACTGAACCTCCGTCAAGACTGCTACAGGTTTTACACCTTTTCAGTTAGTTTATGGGTTGGAATATATCTTTCCTGTCGAATGTGAAATTCCATCTCTTAAGTTAGCTATTGAGCTCCTTCCAGAGACCTCTCATCTCAAAGAGTTCCTCCTTCACTTGAAACATCTCGATGAGCAGCATCGAGATGCAGCTACAGTAAATGAGGTTCATAAGAAAAGGGTTAAAACCCAGTATGATAAAGTTGTTCGTCCTCGTGTCTTTTCTGAAGGTGACCTTGTCTTGGTCTATGACCAAGATAAGGACACCTTGGGGGCAGGAAAATTCAAACCTATGTCGTACGGTCCCTTCATAATTAAATGAGTTTTAACAAAAGGGTCGTATGAGTTAATCGATTTCGAAGGAAACAAATTGGCAGAACCCTGAAATGGGCTCTACCTTAAGAAGTACTTTGCTTAAGTAGCAGCTAGGCAATGGCTTCTTTGTACATTATGTATATTTGTGCATATTTTGTCGAGAGTTTGTGATATCAACACTTTTTGGTCTACTTTGGCAGATGTTGATGGATGACTTGGTCTATTTTGGATTCGCCGATGGTGCTAGTTAGCACACTCGGAATCTCGCTTCCGCAACTTGGGTACTGTATTATCCAACTGGTCAATTGATGGTATCAAGGGGAGTATGCATTGGTCCTGCTTCAAAAAATATGGTTGAGTATACTGTCGTCATTAATTTACTATCTGAGGCAATTTCTCATGAAATCAACTCATTGGTAGTTTATCTTGATTCACAATTGATAGTGTCATAATTAAATAACATTTATCGGGTAAGGGATCCATGTTTATATCGCCAGTATTTAAGGGTGAGGTTGTTGCAAAGATCATTTACTTATATTAATTATTTTCATATTCCAAGATCTCATAATTGGTTAGCTGATTCTATTGCTAATCAAGCATTAGACTGGCACATCAATCATTCATCACAATAAATTAAGCATAAAAAAGTCAAACTGTATATATATATATATATATCATAAAGCGTCTTGAGTGCGCATAAGTCTATTCAAAAAATATACAAAATTGGGACTCAAATGCCCATAACCGTGTCCAATATGTATAATTCCCCAACTCAGGATGAGCGGCTAAGTAGGCAACTACTGCATTGGCTACACACCTAAAAGTGTGGACCCAGTCACGTGGCATTCCAACCACATGACGCTGCATCTCTATAGGAAGGTCTTCTACCACCACCATCGGCACTCGGTGGGTCAGCCTCACCAAATGCTGCTAAACTGTGTGTAGAGTTCGTTCCGTGGCTGCAGCCACCTCTTCGGCCCCTTGGCCGCGACACTTGTGTCATGGGAACTCATCTGGTCGTACAGGCCCAATATCTGGAACATCATCATTATATTAGTCATTTGAATCCTATGAAAAATATTTTCAAAGTTCATTATTATATTTGAAAAAAAAAAAAAAAAATCATAAAATCAAAAATCACTTACCAATGTCACCTCATGCTGCAGTCGATGGTAATGCTAGATCGGGATCTCCTCCAAAATCAGACCCGGCATAGGGGTAATCATCAATGGAGATGATCTACTGATCCCACCAGCAAAAGAAGTCATCGTCGAAAGCATTCCGTGGGACCTCCCCACCTCCCAGACGTTTCATCAGGTCATCCCATCTGCCCATTCGAGGATCTCGTGAAGCACTGATTGAAACTGGTACTCTGGGACGAAGTGCAGGGACTCTCTTGAAGAAGAAAGAGCACAAAATAGTCCCATAGCTAAAGTTTTTGGTTTGTCCTCTCTTGATAGAAGTACCTTGGGGTTTACAGTCATTAGTGGTAGATCCTTTGCTATCGACAATGGGAAACCATCATTGTCTCCTGATCAATAGGTTCTTACAAGTGTTCGACTCTAGCTCATCTATTCACACTTGTTGGATTGTACTGGGTACCTTGACGCTCATTATCATTATCAGTGAGTAGTCTCGCATTTGTTAACGGTATACATCAATGACCGATAATCAAATGATTTCTCACATGGTCGACTTTAGATCATTTATTCCCATGCTGTAGAAATGCACCACGGTTGGTCAGTGAAGACCTTAGGTTGTATCAGCATTCGTTGGGTCACTTGATAGTTGCTCCTATTGCTGCTAGTAGATACCACTTCACCTTATGTGTTGCAGTCATTTGTGGCAACATTTTATATGTTGGCACCTATGTTTGCAGTGTAGTACCATCTTATTCCATCATGTTTAGTTGGTGCTTTTTGGGATCAGTCTTTGATATCAATGATTCACTTCATCTTTCAGCATCATTAACATTCTTATATGTGACATTCAAACATGTACTTGTTCGATCATGATTAGATGATCCATTATGTATTTTCTAGTCATTTATACTTGTATACTTGGTGTATCCGATTCTACTTAATGTGCAGACATGCTGTATTTTCTCTAAGCATGGTTATGCCCACTTCAGACAGTGTTTCTTTCTGATCTCCTTTTGTGGCTTGGCAGGCTGAATTTTGGTGCAGTCTTTCTTAGTTTTCGACAGATTTCCTTTCCATGAACTTGCTTAATACATTTCGGCCATCATGTACCCCTTCTGAGCTCATATATTAGAGGGCATCTATTATAGCTCCAAATCTCACTCTTGAGGTTTGTGATGTTACACTCATGGCCTAGGGCAACCCCTCCTTCTAGACCTAGTCACAAATTTAAAATAACAATGTTTTTTCCCTATACGCAACATTGCCCTGAGCTAAATGTGTGTATACGTGGTTCTGTGTATACCCAACCCGCGTATATATATAAAAACACTTAAAAAAAATAAATCTCCTTAATTTCGGGTGGAGATCACAGGTTTTACCTGTTGATCACCTGTTAGTGCCCGTGGCCCAACTGCTCCCAACGAATTCCCAACTAAAAAACTACTTTGGGAGAAGTATAAAAAGGCTTCTATGGGAAGGCCAAAAGGAGGAGAGAAGAGAGAGAAAGATTACTATGCTGAAATTTCCCTGACCAGGTCTGAAGATCCTTGTGCCTTCTGCACTTCCCCCATCCTACAGGAAACCCTTGTTTCCTTGTGTGTGTTGATGAATTCATACTACTTGAGAGATCATGGAGTAAGTCATGGAAGGAGTTCATTAAAGGCTTGAGACTGGATGAATCCAGGAGACGGTTCCGCTTGGAACCTGCGAAAGGAAGACTCGGGTGAAATTATTCCTTTTCTGTACTTTCTTTGTCTATAATAAAAGAAACACATGTCTTTGTTCCTGATATAGATCTTCTTCATGTTATGATATTCATGTTATGATTCATATGTGATTGGTTGTTTAATTGCATAACTAACTACCTTTCCTTATAACATGAAGATGGTTTCTTTATGATGTTTAGTCCATATACTGTTGTACTTTCGTGAATTGATTGTTTTGTAGGTCAAAGGAGAAAAGGGACTCCAAGAAGGGTTTGGACCCTGGAAGGCTCTTCTCAAACGTAGGACCTCAAGTACGCCCCCTATCGTAGATTTTGCTTATAGTAGCATTATGATTGCATGCAATGTGTGTTTCTTTGCATAGATAACCTTCAGTCTACTAGGGTATTCACCCAAGACCCCAGCGGAGTTTATCCCACAACACATATTAAGAAATTTTCTAAATCAAGAGCTTGAGTGATTAATAGTGCGAAAAATTTGCAGAAGACTTCATTGTGTATGTTGACTAAGCGATATTAAGAGGATATTGTGTCGAATTTTCGTGAGAATGGATTGTTTGGAGGCATGGAAGCCACTGATATGCCTGCCCCAGCAGTTGAAACACCTGCAGTGGCATCACTTATAGTAGTAGCATCATCGCCACAGAAACAATGAAAATTAGCAAGGATGAAGAAAATCAAGGAAGAAAGAACCAAGAAAAAGCAAGACAAGAAGCTTGCCAAACTTGTGAAACCTCAGAATAAACCTAAGCAGGTTAATATTGAAGAATAAGTGGAGGAAATACAGGAAGAGGAAGGTGGTTCAGCGTTCATCTCACCTCTGCCCTCATACATTCTTTTGAGGAAGCCAAATTCCAAACTAGTAAAGGATTCCAAATATGCGAAGTATGGGACATTCACACCACTATTATTGGAAGTTGTGTTGTTTTCAGGATATATTTTAGGAAAAATCCTGCAACTCAAATTTATAGACTATTATTTTCATGACCACAAAAAGTACCCTCAGTTTGTACTAGATCAGTACTTGTAGCGGGTTCACTACCCAGATAGGAGAGAGACAATATTGGAACCATAACAGCGGGGAAATGGGTTGGCTCAATAAGGACTGATCAATATGTTGAATGTGCCACACTTCGGCAGAAGTTCAACAAACATAGCTTGTGTGTGCCAATTTTTGGTATTTATAGATGATGGACACCTGTGGATGGGGAATAAAATCCCCATAGACCAAATGTTGATCTGGAGGATCACAAGATTACCTTACCAAGGGTGGAACCCTGTAGAGGAGTTCATAGGAAAGGGTTAGGATCGAACTATGGTGGAAAATATGAAGAAGAAGTATAGGTTGGTCAAAGGAAAAAGGGGCTACAACATAAAATCAATCAGTGATGCAGTCTGTTGTAGCGCACATAGTTTGGTTAGAATGATCATGAGGAAGTGCTACGCAAATGAAGTCCCTATGTCGGTGGTGTCTTTAGCTGCACAATGTATAAATGGAGTCTAGTATAACTTGGTTGGATACATATGCAAGGAATTCCTAGACAAATGTCGCGAGGCCTAGGAGAAAGCTACATCTTTCCTTTACGCATGGTTAATATTGATCATTGTTATGTTGGCATGGAAGAAGCCAGAGGATACCCAATTTCCTATGATAGAAGTAGATATATATGAGGTCATGAGGTATGCTTCATTGTGTCATAACACTCAAGCATCACAAACATAGGAGAATATAATATTCTTCATATTATATCAAATGGATCTACACATATTATTAAACTAGAATCGACACCTTTTGCCAAGTTTGCACAAATATTACAACCTTGTGGTGAGGTTCGATGCAAATTTCCATAAATTGTACATATAGGTGTGCAAAGACACAAGAAAGGAATGGAATGCATTTCTATATATGGTAAAAGTGGATGATCTGGTAGATGTAATATAGACATGGCCCACATATTGGATGACTCTGTTGGAGGAAGCAGGACATAGTGCAACACAAGAATAAGTCTTGGACACTTTGCACCATGGCAAAGCCAGTGAAAAAGACAAGGAGTAGGAAGAGGAGGAAGAGGAAGAAGAAGAAGAACATTATGAAAAAGAATATGACAAATAATAAAACCATGAGGAGGACCCTTATGGAGGTGAGGATATGATTAAGGAGGCAAAAAAGGTAGAAATAGAGAAAATTGTCAGGGATAAAAGAAAGATCCAAGGTGAAGATATCATTAAGAGAAGAAATAAGCATAAGGTAGATAAACCAAAAGAAATCACACCAATGGTTCTCACTCAAGGTGACTTGGATCAAATCAAAGTCAAGGTTTAGGAGATAATAATGGAATCCTAGAATAGGCTGGAAGATCACTAATGAGCCTCACCATTAGATAATGATATGGGCCTTAATTCACCTCCTAGCTTAGTTAAACCAACTATTCTCATAACTTATTGCATGCTTTTGATTATATTTTGTGTATGAGGTGAGTTAGAGTTGGATATTTTGCTTTGTGGTCTAGTGTGCATTTGATGCATGATTAAAGGAGAAAAGCAAGGAATTTTGGAAAAGACCAAGGTAAAAACTCAAATGGGACAAGGAAGAAGGATTATAGGAGGTAAATCCTCCTCATTCACTACCCCTCCATTCCAATATTCCTCCATCAGCTCGGAGTGCAAATAGCCAAACCATGAGGACTAGAAGGCAACCATGCAAGTGAGAGACAAAGCACTCGTTTATCTCCATTTTGGAAGCCCAACCTCCCTAATTTTAAGGAACTCGTTGGAGACCTCAGATGTATAAATAGAGAGGCCTAGGACCTCAGTAGGATTTGGATTTTCATTGTAAAACTTCACCCTATTTTCGAGCTGCAAGACTTGTGACAGTTCTTTGGATGTAATCTGTTGTTTTGGTAATACGAATGAGTTTTGTTTTGAGCTGGTACTGAGTTAACTCAGAGGGCTAAAGCTCTTGTGTTAGGGCCCAACCCTACCATCCAAGGCTCCTCTTTATTGTACATATATGCTTAGTGTATATTCATAACTTAATTGTTAATTTTCTAAGTAGATGAATTTCCATTACAAGTAGTATAGATTAGATAGGTTGTGTGATAGTTTTCTTCCATTTGTGCCTTTTTTCAAGTAGTAGGTTAGCAAGGAGAAAAAGTATCACCACAAGTTTTTTAGCAGGTGTCTTAGCCTCACTTCCTCCCTCTGGGACCATGACTTGAGGAAGGGACCCTTCAGCATCCCCAAAAACACAGATTTCTAGTTCTTTTATGAGCTTTGGAGTTTGTTTCTTTAATTCAGTAGTTTGTTAATGTTGCAAGGAAGATTTCATTGTCATATTTTTCCATCTCCATTTCTGCAATAAGATCTCACTCATGCTTTCATTCCCTTCATCAATTTTCTTCATGCATAATATAGGCAGTTGATTCATGTTTTTCTAGTTTATGAAAATGTATCTTGTTGCCTAATTATTTTTGGAAGACAGACATGTTTTATGCAGAGCAGGTACTTTAGGAGGAGACCAAGACTTCATAACCAACAACCACCTTCCACTTCATCCACCTTAGCCATCCCTTGTTTCACCATCACCCAGACTAGTTTTTCATCGTTTTTCATTGAAATTCTCCTAAACACATTGAGTGAATCTAGCCATCTCTTATCTTGGATATTGACTCCTGAGTGCTCCTAGAGCTTCTAACCCTCCATTCCACCCATCAAACATCTTTCCTAAGCTTCCCAACACCTCAAAATTATCTCTCATTTGTATCCTGTAGGTTTCTTGTAATTCCTACACAATCATCTTGTATGTTTCTAGTACATCCTATAGGTTTTCTTAAAACAGTCTGTTTTGAGGCCAAATTGATGGGAAACCTCTAGGAAGTCAAACAATGCCTCCTAGGACCCCTCCACACCATCCAACCACTTCATAAACCTTCTAGCCATCCTCAAACACCTTCCATCCACATGTCATATCCACAAGAACAATTAGTTTGCATACTTCATTTTGCCTAAAAAACCAAAAAAGTGAAAATAGATTTAATTTAGTTTCTTTGCTTTCACATTGGCATGGTTTGATGCTTTTTACTTCTGCAACTTAGATAGTAGCATTTGTTTATTGTTGATTTAGCAATTATGCTTAACATAGCTTCTTAAATGGTTAATTAGGGTATGGTGTGATTTAGCATTACATGTTGGCTTTTTCCATTACTAAAGTAGAGTAACTCTCTTAGGGTAGATTCACCCTTCTTCCATCAAAGAATCAAGCTTCTTCTGACTCTATAGAAGTCTAGCTTGGAACCCCAGTGGTCTCTCACCAGCTGAACAGTGACAATAGGAAGAACCATCACTTTTACTTGTGCATACAACACTGTCACCTCCAAGTTTGTACAAACCTCGGGTTGATAAGTAAAGCTGGTAGCCTAGGAGTTGCAGCATCCTTGCTACAATACTGGCACTCATCACTTTTTGGTGTCATTTCCAGGGAGGTGTCTGAGTAGAATGTGATTGCTACTTTCTTTTCTTCTATTTCTTGTCTTCAATATTCTACCATTATTTTATTTCTACAAAAGTAATCTAGTTGTTTACTTTCTTTAATTTTGCATTATCTACTTTCCTTTCCATTCTATAAGTAGGATTTCAATTCAGCAAGTAGATTTTTCATTCTGTCAGTAATTTTTGCTCAATCAGGAATTTCAATTATGCAATTACTTTCCAAGTTTTAAAAAAGAATAAAAAACCAACCCAAAAATATTTCCCTTCATGCCTTGTAGGAATAGGGACAACTTACGGAAATTTTTACCAAATATCCCCACTGCATCCAACAGCTGACCTTCTGTCTTCTTCGATGGCTGTGAACTGGAGAAACCCTTAGGTGAGCAACATGGCATATTTGAAGAACCTACAGGGGAAGAAGAAGAAGAGGAACCCATTCCTACTAAACCAACGGCTGGAAACTGAATGTCAGAGGGAATAGAGAGAGAGTTGAGGGTGAATAGAGAGAGAGAGAGAGAGAGAGAGAGAGAGAGGAACCCCAACACTTTCCTGTTTGAGTTTGTTGTTATATGTCAAACTTACGACTATACAAATGATGAGAAAAAGTTAAAATTATTTCCATATACCCTCAAGGATGCAACATTGCGCTAGTTCATGGGTTTACCTGGAGATAGCATCACAACTGGGGCTCAGATGCAGCAAGCCTTTAACAAAAAATATCGGGACTACTGTCAGTCAAAGGATACTAAAGAAGAAATTTTCAGGATGACCGTAGGCCATGATGAATGCTTAGAAGACTACAAAGAAATATTCTAGCTCAGTTACAAAAGCACCAGGTGCATACTTGACCCTGAGTCACTAAAGTTGGTCCTGCTTAGGGGAGTAAGAGAAGATCTTCTGGATACCTTACATTTATTAGTAGGAGGAGATATCTACCAATTATCCTATGAGGATATCAAGACTATCTTTAGAAACCATTCTAGGGCAGTCAGGAAAAAGGGTAGGGGTAGTCAACCTATGGCCAATACATCATCTTACAACACATCCACCAAGGGTGAAATTGGAAACATGCTGGAATATTTCAAGAGTGAGATGCTGCAAACCCTTGCCTTGCAAATGGACACCATGAACATTAAAAGGAAGTAGGAGGAAGCATGGAGAGTCTTGGCCATATTTTGTCCTAGATGCACCAAGAGGCATCCTAAGAATGAATGTCCATTGAACTCTATTGATTTTTTCTCGATCTATGAAGAAAACCACTCCCCGGACAAGTGCCCTTCTTTACTTAGACTCAAAGTTGTATATCAAGGAGCTGAAGGGGTCAATGAGCAACTTTGCTATATTAACCAAAGGAGTCCTCATGGGCCTAGGCCATACCAGCAAGGCATGTAAGGGTCATCCCATGCATATTACAACCCCAACCAAGCCACAAATATACCTTCTTAGGGACCCCTTGCTCATCCTTCCTAGTATACAACCCCTCCTTGGTCCTATGCATCTCAGTATCATTCCCAGCTAGCCAGCCAGTCATTTCAACCTTATGCTCTACCACAAACTTAGTGGAATACACCACTCCAAGGGTGGAGACCCCAATACAACAATGATCTAGCTCTATTACCTCCACCACCTTCCCAACCACAACTCCTACACTCTGCTCCACCCAAGAAACCCTAGATGCCTACCCAACCAAACCTGAACCCGAACAATAGGCAGGCTCAGCATGTATACAATGGAGAGACATCATATCCAAATTATGCTATGGAAATCTAGGAGATTAACCTGAGATGTTGGAGAGTTCTCCTGGATAACCAACTTCCCCCTCCACCTAGGGAGGTTGAGGAAGAAAGAGAGGAAAGAAACCTTAAAATAAATCCACCCTTTCCTAGAGATTAGCCCAACCACTCCAACCTACCCCAAAAGCGACTGAACTTCTGGGAGAATTGAAAAATCTATGTGTAAATATCCCCCTCCTCTAGGCAATAGAAGATGTTCCCATTTATAATAAGTTGATTAAGGAGAAACGATTCAAGCATCCAAGGAGGTGAAAAAAGGAATGCCCTTACCATTAATGTCACTAAGAAACTATCTAACTTAATGCTGGGGCAAGTGATATATCCGAAATATTTGGACCCTAGAAGCCCTGTAGTAGATGTGCACATCAATGGCACCATTGTCCCACACACTCTGATCGATCTTAGGTCTACCATTAATGTGATGACCAAGGACTGTTATAGACATTTTTTGGAATTGCAACCCCAATCATAAATGTCCATAAACCAAAGGCTCCTAGTCCCTAAAAGTGTTGCTTCACTCCCTAAAGAAACAAGGTCAATTGATTACATCATCTCTCAGAAGTTCTCCACTAAAAGCTGCTCAGAACTGGTCAAAACTGGACCATACAGAATGCTCAGTGTGGAGGGTGCGATGCATCTCACCTACTCAGTGTAAAGGGTGCAATTCATACTGGAAATCCCTTCTATAGGGTGAAATGGGTGAGAATGGACAAATGGCAGAGACAGTTTGCAAGGTGGAGGATCATAGAATCTTCCAAAAACTTCTCCTCTGACACTTGCCTCTCTTAATTGGCCCAGGGATGAGTAAGAGATCATCAATCTCCAAGTGGAATCAAGAACTATTAGAGAGAGGACACTAGTCTAAAATCCAGAAGCTGACTCACCCCTTACAATCATCTATATATGGATCCCTCATCACAGAGATCTAGAGGCTGGAATCTTGTATCTTGTAAGGAAGTGTTGTTGGTTCCCTGGTGTAACATCATAGTGTTGGGTGATCTAAGCTTTTCATGAGGTGAAGAAGGGCTTTCATGCTGAGAGGATGACACTGGGTCAGAACAATTGGTTGTAATCCTCTTTGCTATTCTTTATTTAATAAGCATTCAAA